>CAWUFW010024727.1:0-47500 GCA_963921515.1 Calotriton arnoldi | reverse complement strand
CATGAAGTGTTGGCAGCCATCTTGTGACTCGGTTAAACCGAGTCACAAGTAAAAAGGTAAAGAAACAAGAAAAGGGGGCAGGGTAGGAACACCCTGACCCCCTAGGCCTGCTCAGAGGGCCAAAAAAAGCATTTTTTTAAAATTTTCGGCGGGATTCGCGTAGGGTCAGCAAATATTGCCGTAAATGTTTTAAAAAACAAAGCACAGTTTCCCATGCTTCCTTTGATTAAGCCCTCGGGTGGGCCAGGTCCCTGGGGCAATGCCAAAATGATGCAGGGGCCCTGTGTGGCCCCCGCAGCCCCGGGAACTGCCACCTCCCCGGGGCAATTTTAATGATATACTGGGGGGCACCAGCCCCCGCAGCCCGGGGACTGCCACCTCCCTGGGGATTTTTATTAAAAGTAGGGGTGGGGGGGCTCCTGCCCGCCCCCACTCTGCCCTGGGGACTGCCACCACCCTGGGGCTTTTATCTTTAAATGTGGGGGGCCTCGCGCCCCTCCGCAGCCCCGGAGACTGCCACCTCCCCGGGGCTGATGTTAAAATTATAGTATGGGGGCTCAAGCCCCCCACACTGCCCCAGGGACCACCACCTCCCCGGGGCATACATTATGTAAATAAGGGGGTCCATTGTGGACCCCCAGCCCCAGGGACCTCCACCTCCCCGGGGCTTTAAATATGTTGGAGGGGGGCTGCACGGCCCTCCTCATGGAGCCCTACATGGCCCTGGGGACCACCAACCCCAGGGCTGGCTCCAGCAATGTCCCAGGGTGCCCACCCCCGGTACATTGTAATTTGCTATGGCATGGCGGGAGCACTGCTCCCGCCCTGCCATAGCAAACTTCTGCTTTACTTCATGGAAGCGAGAGCAGAAAAACTGCTCTCGCTTCCATGAAGCGAAGCAGAATTGCTTTTGGGCAAAGGGAGCTGCATGTTAGCAGCTCCCTCTGCCCAAAAGCAATGCCGGTTCTCGCAGGAAGCGGGGAGCCGGCAGGGACAGTTAGGGCATTGAGGCTCCCCCCATGGTCCCCAATGTGAGGCCAAGCCCCAGGGGATGGGGTCCCCGGGCCCAAAATAGCCTAGGTGGGGGGCCACGCAGGCCCCTCTATTCAGGTTTTTGGTTATAAAAAAATAATAATTGGGCAAGCCCCGGGGGATGAGGTCCCCTGGTCCAAAATGGCCCCGGGAGGGGTGGGGGGGGGGCAAGTGGCCCCTCTCCTTTTTTTTTTTTTAATGGCTGGGCACCCAGGGGATGGGGTCCCCGTGGTCGACATCGGGCAGGAGTCGCGACCCTATCACGTCTCTCAGTGCGGCCCCCCCAGTGTAACGTCGCGGTGGATTCGCGGATCCATGTTAAATAAAAATTTTAATTGTACATAATTCAGAAGGTAGTGTTGCATTTGTGAACTTTTTTTATAGAGCTAGTGAGATTTAAGTTAATAATTACATTACATTTGATAGAGTTAGAAAGAATATAAAAAATAAAAATTTAAAGTTAAATTTGAAAAGTGTATTGTGTTGTAGTACATTGAATTCATGCTTTTGTTTTGCGGATTCGCGACGGGTTCGCAAATCCGCAAAATATTTCAAAAGAGTATGTATGTTAAAAAATAAATAAGATTCACTGTTGGGTTATAGGGTGGCTCTAAAAAGAGCCGTTGTTTTCATTTTGACTTTGTTGGAGCTACATATAAGTGCAGATGCACAGCTTAAGGTTGTTGAGAAACACTCTGTTTCCTTCATCTGTGAAATGAACTCCATCAGTTCTGTAGAAGCCATGCATATTAAAACGTAGATTGTGGTTATAGATGGAGCCCATCGTATGGTCTCTGAGGTAAGAAGAAACAGCTTTATTGACATTCTTCCTAGCTTTCTCAATCTGTGGATAGAATTGATTTGACCACTTCCATTTCTGTTTTAGGCATATCTTAGAGTATACAAAGACAGTTTGAGGCAAAAGCAACATCAATTGTGCAAAGGTAGCCTTCATTAGAATTTTCAGCCCTACCCCAGTCAAAGTGCCAAGGTCATTGCTACCACAGTGCACAATCATGAGGTCAGGGAGTTGGAGATGCAAAAAGGTTTTAACCAAAGGCATCAATTGGTGCCACTTTAATCCTCTCTGTGCAATCCATTTAATATCCACATTTTGCAAACCTAGGTCTTTGTCAATACCTGTGTTCAGCATACCTTTTGCACCAGAAAACATAGCTGTGCCCTACAATCAATACTGTAAGCATATTGAAGGGATGTCTGGAAAGAATGAAAAGATGTCTGTAACTGAGGTATTCAGTTGGTAGAATGAGAGGTATCTAAAATGGTGGAGAACATGCTGTTTTTGAGAAAACCGAAAACTAATTGGCTGTTCCTCCACTTTGTGAACTCAAAAATAGGATTCATGTTACTTTCCTGAAGAAGCATGTTTCTGATTGGTTATTGAAAAATGTTTGAAAGGTACAGTAGATAGGATAAGGAAATATTTTGCAAAAGTCAACCACACCTGCTATTTGCATTTGAAAGCTGCTGAATTCGAAAATGTGGTGAACTTGTGACCTTCTGGGACAGGTAAATGCTGCAGAAAATGTCACTATGGAAACTAGGCTTAAACAGAATGGGGGAAGGATTGAAACTTAACTGTGGTTTTAAAATGTGAAACGGTAACTTATATATGAGTGATATGCTACTAAATTAAGTTTTCCCAAATTAGTAGTATGTTTAGAAGTAGTGTGTTGTTAAAAAATAATATTAGTATTATTGGAAATAGGTTTTTGAACTCCTGTAAGGGTTCGCGGCTCCATTGTGATGCTACACTGTGGCATCGCGGTGGAGTCACGCCTCCTGTAAATTACAGAAGCAGTTTGGGTACTTTTAGAAGACACTTAGAAAGGGTTAATATGTCTAACCAATAGAAATGTGTTTCACAATTTGAAATATTGAAGGAAGCAATTTGATTTGTTACTTACATTTATTTGTGTGCAGAAAGAGAGGGAAGGTTTGCCATTACTGGTTTTACCTTGTTGAGAGTGGTGCATTACATTTATTGTGTGAAAAAGAAAATCTTTTATGAGTTTCTGATATTTCATATTATGCAATACTATTTCAAAGGTGAGTTTCAAATTTGTAAGGTGTGTTATGTATTATGTAGTAGTGCTTCACTCTTTGTAGTGATATTTTAAACTTTGAAAACCATTATTTTCAAAGTTTGGAAATTATTAGAGAAGTGTGATGTTTGAAATATGTTATGAAATATACAAATGTGTATTGAAGTTTGTTTTATTGTACTGAAATGACGATTGAAATAGGTTGTACATACTAATATGTGTACTTTGGTAGATGGATTAGTGATTATGCTACTTCGTATGAGTCTGTGGAAAGGTACACTTGAAGTACACCGCATACATTTAGGTGTTTGCTTGAAATGGGAAGTGCAGTCTGTCAAGTTTAAAGAACTTCATGGTGTTGTGATTGAGGTATGTCTCTACTTGAATATGTATTTTCAAACGTGTTATGCATCTGAGGATGCTAGACGTATAAAACACAGGTGTACATCTATTCGTATATTTCTTTTATATAGGACGCCACTCGCAAAAGGTACAGACACATGCATGCATGCTTTCAGGAATATGGTGAGAGTTACAATAGACACATGTGAAGGATTGCTGCTTTATATTTGGCTAGGCCCAATAATCTGAGTAGTTGCTGAATAGTGAAGCTGCAGCACAAAAGTGAGGTTTAAAACATGTTGGCACAGGGATTAGTGATTAGGCTACTCCGTAGGAGTCTGTGAAAAGGTACACTTGAAGTACACCGCATAAATTTAGGTGCCCGTTTGAAATGGGAAGTGCAGTCTGTCAAGTTTAGAGGACTTCATGGTCTTGTGACGGAGGTATGTCTCTACTTGTACATGCATTTTCACATGTGTAATGCATCTGAAGATGCTAGACGTTTAAAATACAGGTATAAATCTATTTGTATGTTTCTTTTATATATGATGCCACTAGCATAAGGTACAGACACATGCATGCATGCTTTCAGAAACATGGTGCGAGTTACAGACACATGCGAAGGGTTGCTGCTTTATATTTGGCTAGGGCCAACACTGAGTATTTGCTGAATTGTGAAGCTGCAGCACAAAAGTAAGGTTTAAGAAGTTGGCAGAGGGATTAGTGATTATGCTACTTCGTATGAGTTTGTGGAAAGGTACACTTGAAGTACACAGCATAAATGTATGTGTGTGCTTGAAATGGGAAGTGCAGTCTGTCAAGTTTAAAGGACTTCATGGTCTTGTGACGGAGGTATGTCTCTACTTGTACATGTATTTTCACATGTGTTATGCATCTGAAGATGCGAGACTTAAAAACACAGGTATACATCTATTTGTAGGTTTCTTTTATATATGATGCCACTAGCAAAAGGTACAGACACATGCATGCATGTTTTCAGGAATATGGTGAGAGTTACAACAGACACATGCGAAGGGTTGCTGCTTTATATTTCGCTAGGCCCAACACTCTGAGTTGTCGGTGAATAGTGAAACTGCAAGAGAAAAATGAGGTTTTAGACGTGTTGGCAGAGGTGTTACTGATTAGGCTACTTCGTATGAGTCTGTGGAAAGGTACACTCGAAGTAGGCCGTATAAATTTGGGTGTCTGCTTGAAATGGGAAGAGCAGTCTGTCAACTTTAAAGGTCTGCATGCTCTCGTGACTGAGGTATGTGTCTACTTATACATGTATTCTCACATGAGTTATGTATCTGAAGACGCTAGCTTAGAAACCTGGTAGCTTCTCCTACAGGTGGACGAATCTTCTCAGTTCTGCTCTGTCATATAGTTCAATACCCGTGTTTCACAGCACATGCTCTCTAAATTTCTGTAAAAGAAAGTTTATGTATTTCTTTCTGGTCAAAAAACACGGCACCTGGGTATTGAACAGGCTATGTGAGAGGCTCCACAATACCTTCATACAGAAGATATCAGAGGCTCTGCGACCGAATGACAGACCAGAACTGTGAGATTTGTCCACCAGTAGCCAAACCGACCAGGTTTTCAAGCTATCTTCAGATGCATAAAACATGAGAAAATACATCTACAAATAGATACATAGCTCACTCACAATAGCACGCACATATTTAAACTTGACAGATTGCATTTCTCATTTGAAGCTGACACCTAAATATATACAGCCTAATTCAAGTGTACCTTTCCACAGACTCATAGCAAATAGTCTAATTAGTAATCCTTTTGCTAACATGTCTTAAATCTCACTTTTATCTTGCACCTCCAGTTTTCACCAACTGCTCACAATCTTGGGCTTTGTCAAATTTAAAACAGCAACCCTTCTCATGTCACTGTTAAAAGTCTCACCATGTTTCTCAAAGCATACATGCATCAGTCTGTGCCTTTTCCTAGTGGCATGATACATTAAAAAAACATACATATAGTTGAGTACCTTTGTTTCACAGCACATGCTCTCTCAATTTGTGTAAAAGAAAGTGCATGTATTCCTTTCTGCTCATAAAACATGGCACCTGGGTATTGAACAGACTATGTGAGAGGCTCCACAATACCTTCATTCAGAAGACATCACAGGCTCTGCAACCGAATGACAGAGCAGAACTGAGAGATTTGACCCCCAGAAGCCAAACCAACCAGGTTTTCAAGCTACAATCTTCAGATGCATAAAACATGAGACAATAGATGTAGAAGTAGACACATACCTCACTCACAAGAGCACGCAGACTTTTAAACTTGACAGACTTCCTTTCTCATTTCAAGCAGACACCTAAACGTATATGGCCTACTTCAAGTGTACCTTTCCACAAACTTATAGGAAGTAACGTAATCACCAATCCTTTTGCCAACATGTCTTAACCCTCACTTTTGTCTTGCAGGTTAAGTTTTCACCAACTGCTCAGAATGTTAGGCCCAGTCAGATGTAAAACAGCAACCCTTCTCATGTCACTGTTCTAACTCTTACCATGTTTATCTAAGCATGCATTCATCAGTCTATGCCTTTTGCTAGCGGTATGATACATTAAAAAATATATACATATAGTTGAATACCTGTGTTTCACGGCACATGCTCTCTCAATTTCTGTAAAAGAAAGTGCATGCATTCCTTTCTGCTCATAAAACACGGCACCTAGGTATTCAACAGGCTATGTGGGAGGCTCCACAATACATTCATTCAGAAGACATCACAGGCTCTGCAACCGAATGTCAGAGCAGAACTGAGAGATTTGTCCACCGGTAGGAAAACGGAGCAGGTTTTCAAGCAGACACCTAAACGTATACAGCCTACTTCAATTGTACCTTTCCAGACTCATAGCAAGTAGCCTAATCAGTAATCCTTTTGCGAACAGGTCTTAAACCTCACTTTTCTGTTGTAGCTTCAGTTTTCACCAACTGCTCAGAATCTTAGGACTAGCCAAATTTAAAACAGCAATCTGAACCACGTTACTCTTTAAAGGTGCGTGTTCTTGCGACAGGTTTGCTAATGTGTAAGTCCAATATTCTAAATATTTAAGAGTTATGAAGATATTTGCAATGTAATTGAAAGTATTTGTTTATTTATTATGAATATTAATATATGATTTCAAAAGTAGAAAATTATTTAACAAACTATTGTAACTTATCTTTGTTTTTCAGATCATTACATTTATTGTTAAAAAACATTGAGAATGGCAAAAAAAGATCAAAAGAGAAGACAAGAAAAAAAACTATTTGAAGAAAAGAGAAAATTAGATGAAGTGCAAAATGTTACACAGAAGAAAAAGTTTTGGTAAGAGAACTAAACAGTTTGTTAAAAGACTTTTACAGAGAGATGATAAAAGAAAATCATGTTATGGGAAAACAATTCATGTTGAAAGAAGGCTGAAAGAACATAAAGACATAAGGAGGAGAATGTATAGAAGTAGAGTACAACGAAATTTATTGAAAGATTGTAAAAATATAAAGAAGATCAGCAGCTTATAAGAAGAAGCAACAGATTGAAAGTGTAGTAGATAAAGCTTTTGAAATAAAATGAAAATTATTTATATTAATATTGAAGAGAATGAAAACATTGAATAAAACAATGATGTTTATGAAGGAGAAAAGCAAAAGAAAAAAACTGGTTAATGGAAGTAACTTTTGAAAAACATTCACTGGTGAATGGAAGCACACTTCAAGTACTGAGCCTTTGTTTAATGAAGAAAGTTATTTTCAGCAGAACTCTTTACTACATGCAGTTGATACTAGTGGTCGATGTTATGAGATGAAAGATGGTGCTCCGATTCCAAAAGAAAAAATTGTTCCTAGGAATGTAGAAGAAGTGATAGCTGAAGAAGTTCAAGGGAGGTGTACACAAGCTCCTGTATTTAAGTGGGATTGTACTAGTAGCAGTATTTGCAGCATTCAACAGGAGTCTATTGACATATTACGAATTTCTTTATGAGATTATGCCAAAAAAGTATTAAACAGAAGATTAAGAAGTTACAAGGACTAGACCCATGTAAAATAAGAAAATATACTAAGTTGCAAGGTCATTCTCTGGCTTGTCTTTTAAGAAAAGTCTGCCAAAGTACTTTTCATCAATTAAGAATGTTAGCTGTACACCACTCTGAAATGCAGAAGTTGGTAAGGAGACTCCACTATGTAAAAACTCCTGCATTATGTTTAAGTGAAATGAACACAGCTCTTCTGCATGGTTCTGTATCAGATATAGAGAAAGTTTGTGATGATATACAGTTTTGTTTATTTGGATCAGAAGACGAGTGTAGAGAAACTGAGAGTTTGATAAGTGTAGGTGTTGAAGAACAGGAGAAAGAAATTAGTATTGATGATTTTGCTGAAGAAATAACACAGTTTAACATAGTTTTATCAGAAAAACCAAACTTTGTTTGTATTTGTTGTCGTAGTACTCACTATAGAAGTCAAACTAGGAATGTTGATTTATATTTAAAAAGTGAAAAGGAAAACAATGATAAATGGCAGCAATTTGGTGTTTATTTGTTGGTAGGTCAGTTTGAATTGGGTTCTGATCAAGTTATTTGTAAATATTGTTACAACAAATTAGAAGAAAACAAAATGCCAGCTAGAGCAGTACATAACTTAGAGTTGGTACCTATCCCTCAGGAACTGGCTGATTTAAATAGATATGAGTCTAGTCTTATTCAATCTGTACACCCATTTCAGGCCATAGTTCGTATGGAGCCTAAAGCAGGTAAGCTGCCATCAACAGATTTACATAAAGGTCTGAAAGGAAGAGTCGTCTCCTTACCTTTAGATTTTAAGAAAAACATTGAAACTGTTGGTGTGGACAGAGAAGAAAATGAGCCAGTAGTTATTCTAGTAAATGGTGTACCAATAAAGAGTCAAAAAATCTGGCAAGAGTTTGTAGATGTTAGTAAACTTCAAAAGGCTACAATATACCTGAGACAGAATAACATTTATTATAAGAATGTGAATGTTGATGAAGACATTGTATGCTTACAAGATGAAACAGTAATTTCAGCTGGACAAATTGAAAAAGTGGACAAGTGCAGAACTGAAGAGATTTATGAACATTATACAATACATCCTCTGCATTCAAAATAAATAATTGGAAACAGTATTGAATTATTCCAAATGAAAAAAGCAAAGGGAAGTCCCATGGGTGTATGGGAAAAAAGTTTAGAAGCTTGTTGTTTTCCCCAGCTATTCCCCACAAGAGAAGGTGGACAATTTGATGAGCGAGGTGTACAGATCCCAGCTTCAGAATACAGATCAACAAGAATATTTTGTGAAGATGCAAGATTTTGGCAGTGCATTCCATATATATTTCATCTTCTGTTTGAAAGCAATTTGTCTGCACTTTCGTATGCAGTGAACCACATATTAAAAACAGGACTTCATTTTTAACATGTTTCTGCAAAAGAGTTCATGGACAAAGTTGAACAAACAGATGAAAATTTAGAATCTCAATTAATTTGATGGCGTGCCAACATGGTACCAATGAGTATTGGTATCATCGTCATGGAGAACTTAAATGCATATTAGGAAACTTAGGTACTCCTACATGGTTTGTAACACTTAGCTGTGCTGAATATGCATGGGAAGATTTACTTGAATTTCTACGAAAATGAAATTTAAATGTTAAAAACATTCAATTGAAGACAGCTGGAGAACTGTGTTCCTTGGATCCTGTAAATGTGTGCAGATATTCATAGGTTTCAAGCTATGATGTCATTTATCTGCAATAAAAATAATCCAAATCTTGGAGAGGTAACAGATTTCTTTTGGATAAAGGAGTACCAAGCCACAGGTGCTCCTCATATACACATGCTATTATGGATAAAGAATGCACCAAAATTTGGAACTGATACTGATGAAACTGTTTTCTCTTTCATCGAACAGTATGTTACATGTGCCATTCCAAGAGATGGAGGAGAAAGAGCTTGAGACAACAAGTTTTCCGGTTCAAAGTCATCGATGTGGGAAATACTGCCGATGAAAATACGAGTGTAAAGGGAAATTTTATACAAAATGTCATTTTGGATTCCCACGTCCTATAATTTCTAAAGGAAGAGTAAATAGTTTTTTGTCTGCAGTAAAGCATACACTAACTCGGAAATCTCCCAAGAATACATACAACTTAAAAAGAACAGAAGCTTAAAAGTACATTAATGACTACAAACCAGTTATTTTGAAAATGTGGAATGCTAACATGGATATCCAGTATGTGGCAGATAATTCAATTGCTGTAGCTCGCTATGTAACATCATATATTTGTGTTAGAAGGTTGTTCTGACCATCTGAGCCGCCCGGATTTTTCGCTTTTTGAACACCTATTTATTGAGCTTTTACTGTGGGAGAGCCTCATAAGTTGGGACTCGCCCACATTGAACTCATGATGAAAGGGACTGCATGTGTATTTTACCGGTGTCCCCCTGGCGTGAGTAAGCCGCTGCACTGCAGCCAGAGTAAGGGGCACTGGGCTGGGTACATGCAGACACGTGTGTACATGCATGTGCACAAGTGTAAGGGCTGCGCAGGGGAAATTCCTAGCGTGCGCAGCCCAGGAGCAGCTACAAAGTGAATGGTGTGGCAGGACTTGTGCAGAATTGGGTGGTGACATGGAATAGGCTTTCTACAATGGGAAGAAACATTTGAGGGAAAGTCAGTGTGCTTTACTGTTTTTATTCCATTATTCTCCTATGAGGATGGGGAGCACATGGGCTAGTTTTACTTTCCTAGGGCCTACAAATTCCAGACACGCACCAAAGTCCACTGTAACTTATGCGAGAAGAAGTATTCTGCAGAGTCCAAAGTCATATTTGTACTGCTTTTGGGTCATCCAGAAATGTCATATTTCTCGGAGTCAGCTCATAACCAGCCCCTGGCTGGGGCTGACCCTGCCAGGCTGAATTAATGACCTTCCTCCCCAAGCTGTAGCATCAGAGGCCCAGCCCTGCATGACCAGCATTCCAAGGGCGAAGGCCTCCACTTCAAGAAGAGAAGATGGGTGGAGCTACAGGTTCATCCATCAGCAGCTGTCACCTGGTGCCAGGCACCAAGCTGCTCTGGAGGGAAGGCAGCGAGGGGAGAAGGGGCTCTCAGAGACCATGTGGCATGTCGCTGCCTGATAGGGCAAGAAGAGACTTCTGCCAGCCCCCTCCAAATTCTTTTAAAAGGTCTTGCACAGGAAGAGGAGCTCTCTCTGGGGTGTGGTCTGCTGAGGATGACTGGTGCTGGAGCCTGGCACCATGGGCAGCAGGAAGGAAGAACCTCCAGACTGGCCCAGGACCCTGACTTGCGCCACAAGGGGAGACCAGGACAAGTGACCAGAAGCCTGGGCCTCTGCCCAAGGAGAAGAGAGGCCCAGGGAGAGAGCCAGGCGAAAGGCTGGCGCAGGGAGCCAGTGAAGACTGCTCCCTGCAGCATTCACCCTCCTGGAGATCAAGAGGGTGAAAGAAAGTGCTGGGGAGCGCCACCAGGAGCAAGAAGAGGCCAAAATCCGGAAGATCGGTCCCCTGGGGGCTGAGATATGCCCCCCAGAAGGTAGGCGACCTTTGGTCGGCCGACGACGAAGCGCATGGGGCTCCGCCGCCGGTCCAGAAAATGCCCCCGGGGTGGGTGAGGTCCCGGGGGCTGCCCCCCAGCAGAAGGGAAGCCAGGGAGCGCCGTCATGCTCCCCGTGAAAATGCCCTGCGGGGTGCCAGGACCCCACCCTCGCCCCTGCCAAAAATGGAGGCCGGGGAGCGCCGTCGCGCCCCCGCGAAGACGGAAGTCGGGGAGCACCATCGCGCTCCCCGTGAAGGGGCCCAATCGGGGTGCCAGGAGCCCACCCTGGCCCCCGGCGTCCAAGGAGGGCGGGGAGCACAGTCGCGCCCCCCGCAACGATGTCTCTGGGGCCCCAACCCCCAGAAGCAAAGCCGGGGAGCGCCGTCGCGCTCCCCATGAGCATGTCCCTGTAGGGGGCCCGGGACCCCATCCCCGGGCCCCGAAGTGATGAGGAGGACGGGGGAGTGCCGCCGCACTCCCCCGCGGCAGCGGGAAGGCAGGGGAAGTGCTGTCGCACTCCCCTGAAGACCCGCCCGGCCAAGACCAGAAGAGACGTGCCGGCTCCCGCGGCAGCACGCGAGGATGCTGGCCAGTCGGGGAGCCGGCGAGGGCAGCTGGGGGTGGGCTCCCTGAGCTGCCCTCCAGCATATACAGGACGTGGGGTGCCCGGGAGGGACCGGGGCCCCGGAGAGGAGAATGGCCAGAACAGCCGGGTGGGCTCCCCGAGCTGTGACACTCACCTAGGGGTCCAGGTGGGACCAGACCCTCCAACGAGGGAACGAAGAGGCCGGAGGCCCACATCACGGCTCTCCCCGACGCAGCAGGAGAGCCGCTGCTATAATATTCACGGGGCTAAAGAGAAGCGCCCCTTAATGCCTTGCAGGCCCGGACCGGCCTGCAGGGGAAAGCCGCTTTTTCTTGGCTAGTGGGGGCCCCAGGAGGGCGTGGTCACTGCAAGATGAGTGCCTAGGTGCAGGGGGAGCTGCAGGAGCAACGCAGTCTCCCCCAGCATGAAAATGGAAAGTCCCTCCCTAAGTCTCTGGGGACTTATAAAGAATAACCCCGCAAGGGCTCAGCCAGCAATCCAAGCATTCTGAGGCTGGAACTTTTGTTCTGCAGCTGGAGGTGTGTTACGAACTGCACCAAGGTATGAAGGTCTGAGTTGGGGATGTCTGGGAAAGGGCATCCCTTGGAGGTGAAGAGGTGTAATTGCACCTGAAATGCAGTTACCCATGTTATTTCTTTTTAGAAGGACTGGAAGTCACATGTGTTATGTGAAGTACCTGTGTAAGGTGATGTCATAAGCAAAGTGGGGTTATGTTGCCAGACATTCCTGCTAGGGTGTCTGGCTGTAAATGCTTAATCCGGTGATTTTACCTGTGATGCCTTTTAGAGGCTGTGATTGCAATGCATCCCAACTGTCATCAGCTATGAAAAGTACCTCATTTAAAGTGATGCCCAAACATGTATTCTTGCTACTGTGTTAGGGGAGGAACAACCCAGACTGTTAGCTACTAAGATGTAGAGGTGCATACTGTATGGTCAGTATACAATGCTCAGTCAAGTTATGTGTCCCCCAGGGCAGGTGTAACTATTTTTTAATGCTTGTTGAGATGATGGGGTGGGTCGCCACTGGGATGATGCCAGTTGGCAAGGCCCTCGCTCCAGGTTGTGTCAACCCACTGCATTAGGGGGCAAGATGATGTGCATACATGGGAGTGGTGGTACTAGACCCCACCCCCTGCGGGAGGGGTGGAGATGTTATGCAATGTCACAAAGTAATTCCAACAGCTTATGTATATTTGTAAATTGGTGCATAGTATTGAGTAGTGTGTGTGTAATAAATGTACTCTTACTTTTATAAAGCAAAGTACAGACTGGACAATCAATTATTGAGTGTTATTTCTGCGTACTTGTAATGGCGATTACTAGCCTACACCACCTCCCTTGAGTAAGCCTTAGACTGCTCTGCAACGCTACCCTCTGAGAGTCAAGCGCTACAATAGGGTGTTTGGTTCCCAGTGAAGGACAAATGTGACATGTTATTTGTGCAGGCCTCACAGATACTGCCTCGTTTTCCAACAATAACCAAATCTGAAAAGACAGATGAAAGAAATGTGGGAAGAAATTTCACAAGAGAAGAGTCTTAGCAAGAAATTGTACAGCTTCAGCTTGAAAATGCTTTTCCACCAAGAGATTGGATCCTATGAATGTTCAGATCGCTGGAGCTCAGCCAATTTATATTCAAAGTCAAGAGGAATGATTTGGGTAAGTCTAGGTCTTGCCACCACACGAAATAGAGTATTGAAATCTTTACAAGAAATTGAATAGTTAGCACAGAATGAACCAGAAAGTACAGATATTGTTAAAACTAATATGTTGGATACGTACTATCACAATAGGAGTGGACATCTTGAAAACCTATGTCTGTATGAAATACATCAACATTACAGCTTTAAAAGAAAACTTACAGAAAATATAAAAGAAAAATATGCAGTAATTGGATGTGACAGATGTTTGGTAAAACATGCCAAAGGAAATCTTATTAACCACAGAAAACTCAGTTGCGAAATTCCAGATAAGAGGGAATTTTTCTATTTAGCACTTCTGCAACTGTTTAAGCCTTGGTGTAGTGAAACGGAATTACTTGGAGATTTTGACTGCTACAAAGATTCTTTTGATGCAAGTAAAGATAGCATTAAGCATTAAGTGCACAATTATCCCTGCTTATCTACAAATGTTAAATGAGGAGATTGAACAAGAAAGTACTATTGCAGCTGAAATAGCTAGAGAAAGTTCTCAATATAGTCAAAATTCTGGTCCACTGAGTCAAGATCCACAGGGACAACCAATTATCGAAAATGAAGCAGCAGTAGCCATGAATGAGGTAGAAACTGCAATGCAACAAGCACAATAGGGTATTATTCATTTCGAAAAGTTAGAACAACTAAATATTGAACAGAAAGAAATATATCTATAAGTCAAACAACAGATACAACATGGTTTGCTGCACGAAAAAAAAAAGAATGCCAATGTTCATCATTTAAACCTATTCTAAAGTACATCAGTGGTCAAGCTGGAACAGGAAAAAGTTTTTTTAATTAAAGTTTTGTTCAGTTATCTACACAAAAGACTACAGAATCACATTTATCTTGTGTTGTAACAGCTCCAACTGGTTTAGCAGCACACAACATTAAAGGGATTACTTTACATTGATTACTTATGCTACTAGTTGAACATGATAAATTGGAATATCAGAAGCTATCTGGAGAAGCTTGTTATGAAGTCTCAAGAGTACTGAAAAAAATGAAACTTTTAATCATTGATGAGGTGAGCATGGTCTCAAACTTAATGCTTGCCTTTGTACATTTAAGAATGCAACAGATTTTAAAAACAGATTACGATGTTCCGTTTGGAGGAAAACATTTAATTGTATTCGGACACAATACAAACATAACTTCTTAAGCCTCCGTTGTTCTTTTTCCTCTTTACTCAATGGGCCCTGCACTGCTCCAATTTGCATTGGCTCCACCTCGGAAGAAATTGATGAATTTTTTCCCACTTCTGATCTGGCTCGATCAAATCTTGGGGTATTAAATATGAATTCTTTTTTCTTCTCCCCTTTACGCTCAGACCATCGAAAATCAATTTCCAACACCAAATCCGTAGGTCGATTGGGAATTTGCGCCAAGGTATCTTTTAATTCATCACGTAAACCTCGATAGAAGAGGGCTGCCCTCTTTTCTTCTGGCCAACTTGTCTCTACTATTAACTTATTAAATTGAGTCAGGTAAGTCACTAAATCCCCGATTACCTTGACGTAATTCTAGCAATTCATTGTCTGTGGCCTGGGATATCTTTCTTCTATGAAAAATTCTTGGGAATTCAGTCTTAAATTGCTCAAAATCATAAAGGAATGGATCATCTCTAGACACTATAGGCATCACCCAATTTTCTGCATCTCCACTTAAGTAGGATAAAATAAAAGCTACCCCGGACTGCGAATCAGGGAATAGGGTTGGACGACACATGAAATGTAATGAACACTGCGTCAGAAAAAGCTGGGCCTTTTGTGGATCCCCACTAAACCTTTCTGCAGGAGCTAAAGGAATCAGCGGGGAAACTGAGTGAACAACCTGTGATACAGTCCTTGGGTTAGACTCTGGTGTGGAGCTCTGAGGAGTGGATGGAGATACAGGAGTGGTTCCAGAAATTAACCCATTTACTCTCGGAGTTAGTAAATTAGTTTGACGTGAAGCAAATATGTATTGTTTTACATTTTTATTTTCCTCCCTTACTGCCTCTAATTCTCTTTGAATAACCTCCAACATCTCACCAAGGGATTTTAAACTAAAACCCTCCACCATTCTGCCTAGGTGGAGTAAATTCATGGGCACTTCAATATGTCAGAGTACCTGGCCCTCCACGGAAGCAGAATGGATGCTATTTCCCAATGCCCTCCTACCGGTATACCCACCAATAGTTTCTGGCAAGGTTCACCAGCAAGGGGGAAAGGGGATTGGGATTAAGAAGAGACAACTCCGATTTGGTGGTGGCACTCTCTAGCCTGGACCCTCGCTCAGGTAATTCTTCTTTGTGGCTACCCTTACCGATCCCTGGAAGAGGAGAGAACCTAATGCACAGAAAAAGGAGACAATACATAAACCAAAACTACTCTAAGCATTCCTCAATTTCTTATCTATTAATAAGTTCAGAATTCCTACCAATGTCTTTTGGATTCTTAGCTTCTCTTCTATATATTAATAAACTCTATAATGAGGATAGATGCACAGTTCAGATTGACGACTGTTACACAAGAAACATTAATTCTATTTGATTATCTGCAATGAGCGTCAATGTCCTTTCTTTACTTAAAGAAGACTTCCTCCAAGCTCTTGAATCAGCAGATATAGTATCTAAAAGGAAGTCAATACATTCAAAGGAGGCGCGCAAAAAGGAACAGGGGGATGGATAAACATGGAGGAAAGGAAAACAGAAGAACGCCCAAGGGAGGCGAGACTATTTGTAAATTGATTGTTCTTGGGGAAATGTTCAAGGGATCTTACTGACTTCTCGGGATAGATGACTGCTAGCAGGAGCTTACTGACTTCTCAGGATAGATGACTGCTAATGGACTCCTTCCAACACCACTCGTGATGTTCCTGACGTGACGTCTTCTACGCAGCAGAGCCGCGACAGTTAAGATTCTCCCACCATCTTCAGGACTCTGCGGATATAGTAGAAGATGGTTTCTGTAGAGGCTCTACACACAGAAACCAGCGTAGGAGTTCCGCGGGTGATGCTTCAAATGGGAACACTGCTCACTTTCTTCAGAGGATGTGAGGAAAAGAAACTGCTGCTCACAAGAGAGACACTGCTCTCGAGCCGGGAAACTAGATTGGCTAACGAACTCAAAGGAGAAACAAATCGCTCTCAGTAAGCAGTTCGGGCATCCAAAAATGAGCCCATCCCTCACTCTGTAGTAACTGAGGAGGAACGGCTACGAAGCACTCTCTGTCGTCAGGAATTTCAAATTGAAGTGCGCAGAGCAGCGCGCATGCTTGTATTTTAAATCACAAGTTCTCGCGAGAATGCTCAGAAAAATCAATGAACGGCACAAACTCAGAAAATGCTGCAGCCATCTTGTAATGTTTGGATCTAATCTAACTCTGCAGGTTCTTCCAATGATTTATTATTGGAGGCTTCACTATGACCTTACCACTTCTTTTCTGACCCTTCCTCAACTTGCCCTGGATAAGGGAAATGGCATTTATCTGATTCCTGACAGTTGCTTATTTTGGAGCGGAGATGGTAAATGCACTCCCACCTCCAAAAGAGTCCAATACTTTCCATAATGTCACTTACTTAAAAGTAGGAACAGTAAATCTAACCTCAGAGTCCAAGACGTTTGATAATGTTGCTAGATTGGAGTTAGAATAGTAAATCTGACACACCCACTTTCCCTTTTTTTTCACAATTTTGCATATTTAGAGTGGGAATGGTACATCAAACACCACCGAGCCAAACACCTTTTCCTAGTGTTGCTTTGTTTGGAGAGGGAGTCATAAATCTGACCTCTCCAGAGTCCAGCACTTCCCCAATGTTGCTTATTTTGGTGTGAGAATGGTAAATCTGACCCCTCAGATAAATGCATTTTACCCAATGATAGTTCGACTAGAGTTACATTAGTAAATCTGCCCCCCACCTCAATTTTAGTTGGACTGGCATAACAGTAGTAAATCTGATCCCCATAATACATATATGTTAATTTATTGAAAATTGGATTTATCTAACAAATTGTTTTGCATCTTTGTAGATTAATTAATAACTAAATAAGTGTATAATTTTAACCTCGATTTTGTGGTCTATAATTTTGTGGTTGTTATTCTGAATTGAAACCAGTTCAAACATGCTATCATAATTTGTTTGATGGTGCTTGGCTAACACCATGTCTCCAACTTGTTATTGCTGCACCTATCAATGTATTTATCTGTTTACTCCTAATTTGTATTTTGTTTCATCAATCTTTCAATTTCTGCAACCTCTTCATGACCCTCCGATATTTTTGCAGTCACTTGTGGTGACCACATCTGTTTAGTTTGTCCAAACATGATTTTGGAAGGACAGTTTACAGTTAAACTGCGCAGAGTGTTCCTATAATACTTGACACAAAACTTGGGGGCCCAATTACGATGTCGTTCGGAAACTGTTCTGACTGAATAGGTCTCGGATTAGTTTCCGACCGAATCGGGTTCTGCCAGTCCGATCGACCGATTACGATGCTTCCCAACATCGTTCGGTCGGACTTGCATTGACTTCAATGGGAGCCTGTGTTCTGAACGAGAACACAGGCTCCCATTGGAAAAAAAGGGGTGGTTGTGGAAAACCTTGCACCCTGTGGTGGGCACCCCATGGTTGGAAAGAGGGGTCCCTTGGGTGCCCCATGGGCCCCAACCGGACGCCTCCAAGTGAAGGGTGGCCTGCAACGGGCCCCTAAAGACAGATTCTGACAGCGGTTTTGTGTTGGGCAGACTGAATCAGAACGGCTGTCCGAATCCATCATCGTAATTGCTCGCTCAGAAACCGTGTCCATAGAGCTGTACGATTCGGCTCCGAAAGACTCAGCTGTCCAAATACCTTTCGGAACCGAATCGGATAGCCCGACCAGTTTCCGGCCATCATAATCGGTCGTCTGGAAATGTGTACGATTCGGTCAGAAACAAGGCTTCTGAATCTTATTCGGAGCCTTCCCGAACGACATTGTAATCGGCCACTTGGTGTAATTACTTGAGCTTTTTTTATTGTTCCTATTTGTTTGTGGCCATATTTGGGTTACTTTCCTGTCAACATCCCTCACATAATTCATAATTTTTAAACTCATGTCCACTAAAATGTGGACCATTATCTGTTTTCAGGACATCTGTATTACCCAAGTCGAGATGGTATTGATGACCCACCGGCCAGTGTGTAGAGATTCCAGTTGGGATAATAGAGGGGAAGCAGGGCAGCAACATTTGCAGGCCCCTTCTGTCTCCAGATCTTAGCTGCTCTGTGTGGTGTGATCTCTAGGCAACTCTTACAAGCTGCAGCCAGGCATGGTCCAGCAATTCAGCAGGCACTGCTGCTCCATTTGCCCCAAGAGATGTGGCTGCAGCACTCAGCATGCCCTGGGTGCCTAGAAGCAAATGAAGGGCTCTGGCGCATCTTTTCCTGCATGGATTGACTGTACAACTCTTCTGGTATCTAATACCCCTTAAGTGTGGTCACAGATGCAGGCATATTTTTCAGGGCATTAAGGATTTCGGAGCTGTGGAGCAAAAGTCCACGATTAAGTGGCCATCTGGGGTGGTAGTTAGCCACCCCCACCTGTCTATGAATTTGCACCAAAGGCTTGATGGATTCATTGATATTTGGTATAGCCATTTTATCCTTTAGTTTGCCAAGTCCTCTAAACAAATGTGGAAATCTTTTTAATATAGGATGCTGTTTTGTCACAATGAAGCTCATTGCAATTAAGACCATTGCTTCAGCCGTGACATTACTCAAGAGACATTTTTCAGGAACCTCTCCATTTAAAACATGAATTTCTTCTCTGCTAGATATGTCTCCATACTTGAGCATTACCACAAATTTTCCTTAACAAGACACAGGGTGATGAGTGCACCACTGAAAAATACTTATGTTTGAATGACCCAGAATGGACTTCTCTTGTAGTTCCTCTTATTCTGTAATGCACATGATATTACATTTTGCTTCACTGTCTAGTACGAATGGCATTTCTCGATGTCCAATTAAAATGACCGCAGAATGTGTTTTTTTTATTTGATTATACATTTTTGTTCTTTATGCTTATTTTCTTTTGACTCTTGCATTGACTCTTGTATAATCGTTCAGCAATGCTCACTTCCTTTGCTGTTTCTTTTATGTTTCAAATCATGATCTTCATTTGTGTAATATATCTTTTATTAGCTCATCCTCCTTTCTCAAATTTCCAAAGACTTCTTTGTCAATATTTTGAAGTTTTGCTTTACACATACTGGCAAAATGATTTACTTTCCCACATTTCCAGCAATCTTTCATCTTTCTTTTAATTTTCATATTTCTCATTTTTGCTTCTGACTCCTTTTGTCATTTACCTTGCTCTATATTAACAGGATGCGTTTTCGCTCTCCTCTCTTTATGAGCCATTTGTAACATAGTTTGCAGGTCATACATTTTCTCTCTCTAAGTTTTTTTCTGAATTCTGAATCTTCTGAAATCATTCACAAGCATGGGAAGAAGTATGATTACAGTCTTCTGTAATCAACAGCAATATTGCTTCATTATTTAACTTTGCAAACTTACAAAATGTTTCCATCTTCATCAGTCAGTCTCATTGCATATTCATCCTTTGTTTCCTCTTCTTGTTGACAAGCCATGTTAAATATATACCTTACAAAATATCAGTTTCTTTGCGGGTCAAACATTTAATTAAGAGAATTCATGAGCCCGTCACATGTGTCTGTATTAGATTCTGGAAATGTCATTATCAAATCTTACACCTCATCTCCAACAATGTTAAGCAATAGATCACAAACCTCTGCCTCCTCCGTTTCTTCCAGATCAGGGCTATAGTTTGCAGATCAGACATAAAATGGTAGAGATCTGCGAACTATCATGCCACAAATAATTTCTTCCTCCTAATGGAGATGCATCTGTTCCATATTTATCAAGGTCTTTGGAATCTGACTGTGAATATCATTCTCTTCTTCCATATTATATATATCTGCAAAAAATGTTGGAATATATATATATATATATATATATATATATATATATATATATATATATATATATATATGTATAAGTGTAAATGTGTATATAGAATGTCTTCTTTGAAAATGTTTATTTTTTAACTTTTTTTGCTGATTGTTTATGCCTGACCTTTCTATGGAGGCTGTCTGCACTACAGTGGCATTTGATTGACATCATAATGGCCACTAGGATCGCAAATTGCCCTCCTAGATTCTTGCCTTCTTGCATTGTTTCTGTGCTTGGTTTCAAAATGGCCAATTCTATAGGAATTTGCTTCCGTTTTGGAAATGCTGTCTGACTGTTAGATGGCTTTAAATTGTGTGCAGACTCTTTAGGCCCCCTTAGTTTGGATGTGATCGCAGTGAGGCACAATCACACAGTCTCAGCCCTTCCCTACACTCCCACTTGCACTTTTTCTTTATTTGAGCAGATTTGCAATGCACAGGTAACACCAATCCTCACTGCTTATCTTGACTGGCTTTTTTGAAATCCACTTTAATCACTCATCACCAAGTTCTGAGAACTTGTCTCATAGTGATGCAGCAGCAAATCCCAGTTTCAAAGCTTCTTAAAATGAGGCTTGAATCCACCAGCATAGAAGGAACAACTTCACAGTGTCTTTAACATCTGCTATTCAGGCCAACACCAGCCTATTCCAATAACAGCCTGCTGCATTTTATTCCCTCGGACACCCCAAGATCTCACTCCACATAATTCCAATCTGCCGTCACCCATTTCTATCATAACTAGCACTAATAATAAGATACTACACATCCTTCATAGCTGGAGATACCATTTAGTTGGATCTCATCAACCTCAAAACAGGACCCCACTCTTCACAAAACAATATATAATTTCACAACAACATAGAACAGTAAATACAGCACCTAGCCAACATCCCATAGCAAGTCCAGTGTATGGGATACTATGGATCCTTGAAAAGACATCAATTACTCCATATTTTGAGATGGCCAATGCATTTAGCAATACTCCCATTGTCAAGCACCCGAATTAGGATCTCTGTCAATGCATGATATACACCAATAACCACTGTAAGAAACATTTGACCAAAAGAGACACCTAAAAGCAGCATATTACCCTCATCTACACTACTGATAACTCAACTCAAACAACAAGAAATCAAATTCACACATCATAAAAGTCCCCCAACTTAGGGGGTCATTACGATGGCGGATGGACTTATGTCCGTCCGCCATCGTCACGGGGATTGGGACCAGCCGCCTATATGGCGGCGGTCCCGCAAGTGCAAATACAATGCGACTGCCACTGTGGCGGTCGCATTGTGCATGTTTACCATTGCGGCGGGTGCTGCTGGCTGCAGCACCCACCGCAATGGTAAAAATGCATGTTGTGCATTTCCCTGCACTACGTGGCAGGCACCACACGGTGCAGGAAAATGTTGGGGGGTACCATGGGTGCCCCCCAAGTGCACAACTAAAATGGTCCTGCAAAAGGGGGGACCGCAACGGGCCCCCAAATACACCTTCACCAGCCTGTGAATGGCAGTTGAACCGCCATACACAGGCTGGCGGGATGCAGCATCCTATTCTGGCGGACGGTGCCTGCTAGGCACCTCCACCATTTTGTGGATGCGGGGAGGGTCCGACAGGCAATCATAACGATTGCCTGTGTCGGACCCGTGACGAACGGACTTCACGTCCGCCAGCAAACCGCCCACCATTCTCATCTGGCGGGCGAAGAATGGCCGCACGATGGCGGTGCATCCACCACCGGCAGGCTGCCGGTGGCGGATTCACCACTATCGTAATGTTCCCCATAGTAACCATTACAAGATTAGATAATACCAATGGTAGAATGTGTGCTATATGTAGCACTATCACCTAATGGAACATATACGTCAGCAATGGGTCAGAATTTTATTTCAACCAATGTCTACCCAAAATTCTAGATTTGCTTTGGAAATTGCCGTACATCATCCCAACACCAAATTTCCACACTTGATCACTCTTTTCCAGAACTCCAGTTACAGGAGCTAGAATTCATCAATTGTGGGTGGATTATAATTTATCAGTCTGAATATTCTTTTAGCGTCAAATTTAGAGCAGTGACCTGGACCTACCTCCTCCATTTTTGTAACAGAGAAAAGGAAATCTCCAGACGTTGCCCAATCCAATGATTTCCCCTGCGACTGACAGCAGAAACTCCCTCTTGTTATTCCAGTGCCCTCGCTCCATTATCTCTGGCTTGCACTTTTCAAAGTACTCCTTTTCCATGAGGGCATGTGCAGGTATGGTATTTCCATTGGTAACTCTCACAGCATTCTGCAAAGCCATTACCCCTAAAACACAAACAGAAGTGCATTTTACATTGAGCACAGGGCAATTTGCATAGGAAGAGATACTCAGGGAACATTATTTATCATCTCACACCTCTGCTGAGCTTTTCCAAAGTTACAAGTTTGGGATGTCTCCTAGGAGTTATTGCCTACAGTGATTCATGTCAGCTTAATATTTATAAAGTACAAGATCTTTCTTTACACCTAGCTGTGAAGGCCAAGAGTCTGATTGGGAACCCCATTGTTCAATCTAATAATTGTCAGTAAATGACTGGATGAGTGAATAATCAGGCAAGCGAATTGCTGAGTAGTTAAGTGAATGACTAAGTCAGAGTCAGTCAGTGTGTAAGTGAAAGGTAGGTCTTAAGGTTGGATTTAGTCTTCTGCAGATCATTCCAGATCTCGGTAGAGGTATTTGCCTCCCGTTAAGGAAGGTTCATAGGCAGTGAATAATTTGTAGAAGAATAAGTGCTGGTGCCCAAAGTTTTGCTCAGAAACTTGCAGCTGGCACCGGCACACAGAATATCAATGGAAGGAAACAGATTTCGACTTTGAGAGTGCACTGAGGCCTGCTGTCCAGATCTCAGTGCCAGCATTCTGACCCATTGCAAAAGACATGTTGAATTGGCTGTGCCCAATTGGTAAGGACTGACTTACTTATAAGTTCCTGGTGTATGGTACCCAGGGCAAGTAAGGCAGAGTGTCCACATAGGACTGCAGCACTATTTGTGCCACTAAGTGTGACAATGGACAAAATGGCTCCCAATCTCCCACTGCAGACTGGGAGGGCATTAAAACCAATGGCAAATCCACCACATCCCTTATCAATATATGTAAGTCTCCCCTAAGGAAGGCTTATAGAGTCCTATGGCAGGCAGCTGTGTTTTGTTAAGTTAGACATATATTTTCATATGTCTTGACAGCAACACATCAAAATTGTCATTTTGCAGTGGATAAAGTTAGTAGCACCATTGGCTAGTACAGGTTTTCCCAACTGGCACCTCAACCCGGTGTACTCCTGAATGGTTCTACCTAACTGGGTCATGTAAGGTATCAGATTAATTGTGACAGTAAATGCGACTTAATGATCAAGTTGCAATTTGTGTGTCCAGCTAGTCCAATAGCCTCACAAAGGCTTTAGCGCACAGACAGAGTTCTACCCACCTGGGGAGACATGTGAATGACTCCCCGGCTCAGGAACAAAGGCTGTTGCTGTGGAGAGAGGTCTCACTTCCTTCCATAGGATACAACTCATGGGGATAAACAAAAAGGCAAGCTTCAAAGGTGAAGTTGTCTTTGGTAGGGAAGACGTGCTGACACCCCTGAATAGGATGTCTTTTGTTCCTGAAGACAAAGTGGAGACAGGGTTGAGGAGAAAAAAAACGAGCCCCAAAACCGGTTTGACTTAGGGTTGTGGCTACCAAAGGGCTACACGCCCAAAGGTGGGCTACCAAGCTCCTCAGGACCAAGGAAGGGTCATGCCATCATGCAAGGAGCAAGGATGTGGCACACTGGGATAGCTAGATGCCACACATCACAAGAACTTCATCACTAGGTAGGAGGGGGACCAATTGTCCATTGGATAGGGACCACGTGGTCCCTTTGAGTCCCTTCCCTGGGATAAATAGAGCACCCCTGGCACCCTGCTCAGTAGTACAAACCTGACAAAGAAAGGGCCAAAGAAGTACTGCCCTGCTGCCCTCAACCTGCACAAAGAAAGGCTGCACCGTTGAGGACTGCACCTGCTGCACTTTTGGGCTGGTAAAATTGGGACTGTGCTTGAGGCTCCTTACCTGGGGAAAAGTTGGGTTCCTCCCTTCAACGACAGCAGTGACTTCAGGGATCAGTCGGCTGATCCTCTGGAACCAGCTCCAGGGACACTAGAGCTGAAAAAGCCAAGTCGTATCTCTAGTAGGCCTGGGCGGTGAACTCCACTCGCTGAGTTTGCAAGGTTTTCCGCACTCTACGGAGCACACGGAGTTCTGAAAAATGTTACATTGGCGAGCTAGGAAAATCAAATGCTAGACCACCTCCCTGTGAGCTTTCTCAACTCGGGTGGTTGGGGATGGTCATGTCTGCTTGCGTTGATAAACCATCCGTTTGCATTGAAAAAACTGCCACTCTAGTAGAAAATCTACTCTAGCATAAGAAAGTAGCAGCGCCCTCTTGCGCTGCCGTTTGCACTGAATCTCCAGTGCGAACGGCGTGATCTACCGCACTCTGCCGCTTGCGGAACTCCAGATAGCTTGGCAGAGTTTTTGGGTCACTTTGCGGGGTTCTGTGTAGTGAAACTCCACGAACTCTGCCCAGGTCTAATCTCTAGTAGCCACCACAGATGTTTTGTTGCTACCGGATTACGGGCACCCCAAAGGACAATTCAGAAATAGCCAAAAGTTGCACCTGTGTCTGATGGACCCATGCGTGTTGGTTGTGTGGGATTCATCACCACAAGTGGACACCAGCCTCCACCATAGGTTTTCAACCTTACCGCTGTGTTACAAAAGTGCAAGGTCTGCATCTGCAGCCTCTGGAGCCCTGCACAGAGGACTTTGTGGGACCCCCGAGAGATGTGGACAGAGTTTCCCTACTCACCTGCAGACCGAGGACTTAACTGGACTTCACCCCTGTGGACCTCACAGCATCAGTATCATCGTTGAGCATCTTTAAGCCTGCATCCCTCAGCCTCAGGAACACTCCTTTGAGGTCTATGCCGGTCGTCTTGTAACATCTGGAACTTGCCTTAAAAATGCTCTGGTGGCCAGGTAACTGTCCAAAGTACCCTCTCTGGCCCCTAGACCTTCGTCCTGTCAGAATAGGTTGCCCAACCCGGGCCGGAGTAGTCAAACTAGCTCTTTCAAACTTTTCAAAAATTTGCAAACTTATTATTGATCAATGCTGGTTTGCGGTTACTATTAAAAATATTTTTAATGTCCTAAAACCTGTATCTCCGGAATCCACTAATGGATTTTGTTCATCAAGGTCTCTAAAAATTCATAAAAATACACACTCTATTGTTTATGAATTGTTGCCGTGTCCCTTTCCTGTTATGTGACTTTATTTTCTTTTTTATATATTTCTTTACTAGATTGATGCAGTTTATCACATAATACAGCACTACTTTCTTGTACATATGACCAAAAAATCTAGGCATTTATGACATTGATGACTGATCCCAGTAAAGAGCTATTCAGTATTCATCCCACCCAGGGCCCCATCTGCACTTCGCTCTCGTAAACTGAGGACAGCATCAGCACAACTGTCGGGTCAGCACATGGGCTTTCCCTGTGAACATTCCATTTGCCCCAGACCTTTTCCCACTTCTGGAGACAACCTCTACTCTGATAGACTGCCTTCTCTGCCACCACGCACCAGTCTATGTCTCTCTTCCAGTCCCTGAGAGTTGGTGGGGACTCCATGCCCCATAGACGAGCTATGTTACGCTTCCAATCATCATGCCCAAAGTTACCCAGTCTGGTCCGCATGCACCAGGTCAGTGGCCTCCCACGCATTGAGGAGACACCATTTAGCTGAGAGTGAGAGGCTCTCACCACAGACCCTGCTCATGCACGACACCACCGAGTCCCAATAGGACTGAATCCTCGGGCAGTCCCAGATAATATGATAAAAAGGACTGTAGTGTAGTTCCTATAAATCGATATAGGATCTGCGAGTTTAGACAACAAACGGTAGGATTGGTGTCCAGACTGATTCCAGACATGTTCGCCTGTATACCAGCTAGCTCACAGTGCCACTATGAACCCCTCTTACCAAGGAGCAAATAGTTTCTGCCAACTATCGAACATGACAACCCTGACCCCTCAGGGATCGTGGAAACAGTACAGTACTTTTCGCTCAGTCACTCGTGCTCACTTTGTCTCAGAGAAGTACACAGAATAAACAGTAGGGACGTTTTCAAAAAGCATTTATTGAACCAGCGTCATTCTAGTGTAAAATATGTGTGCTGTAACAACCACAAGGCAGAAACAGATATAAACGGTTGTAAGGACCAATAGAGTAGATAGATGGTAGAATTCTAACATAGTGCTAAAACAATGAATATATACAGGTGTATAGATACATGACAATAGCAATGCGTACTTCTACAATGCTATTCCTAACTAGATGTACCTAAACGTACCTAGCATGTATGTAGGTGTATAGCCAAGAATACCCCTAGGATAAAACCAACCCCATTACCCGGTGTGAGAACGAAGGACGCCGTCTTGGTCTAGAGATGGACACCCCATGATGGATGTCAGACCACTGCGTGCTGGAGTGTCTGCATGCAGGAACCGCAGCGTCTCGCGTCAGTGTATCAGCATGGAAGTCTTTTTTTCCTCTTCCACCCTAGCAAAGATATGGTGTTTATATACCCAAGAGGTACCCTCAGGGGTTGTACCTTGCTGTGTCATGTCAGCCGAGGATGACGATAGTGATGAACCTTGTACATAGTTATTATGCAGAAGATGGTAAACCTGCTGTGTTTCTGAGAAACCTCATGCATAAACATTTAGGCCAGTTTTTCGTAGAAAACCACATGACATTTATTCAGCACCTAACTAGGCAAAGGGTCAGCACCAAACCCGTTACGTAGTACAATGGCAGGTAAATGTAGGTGAAAGGTTAGGGGACTACCCAGGTCTATATTGGGGCATATTACTAAACATAACAGTACCCTCCTGACCACAGTGCCTGTGACACAGTGAGTCCGATCTCTTCCCATTTTTACCATTATGTTACAAGACAGGTAAGCCCTGTGAAGTATTTTGAGCTGTAACAGTCAGAAACGGGTCTTAATGGCCACCTCCCTGGCTAATGCTAAGGCCTCCGGCTAGTCCTCCTCGTGCGTATCATCTGGGTCCGCTTCCCAGCGCTCCAGTAGGGATAGAAGTGCATCAGGGAATTGTTAATGAGTTTTTGGTACTCGAGGGATATCACCCTGCAGGTAATGTGTTCCTCTAACAATATATTGTCTAGTGGTGACCACTCTGGGAGGGCCTCCCCTCGGGGTAACGCTGTCTGTAGAGCATGCTGAATTTGCAGAAATCGGAAGGTCTCAGCAGGAGTTAAATTGTAGGTCTACAAATCAGCGAATGAGACCACCTCCGCTCCAGAACAAAGATCACCCATCCTAGAGAGCCCAATTAGGTCCCATTTATCAAAGCCCGGTGTGGTGCCCATCGTACCCAAAAGTTCAGAGTCCCACAAGGGTTTTGCTTGGGTGATCCTATTCCCCCACCCCAGTTTGCTAAGTGTTGTATGCCAAAGGTGAACCGTCAGTGCCGTTGGTCCCTCCAAGCTACGCCTCCGTGGATTAGTGTAGAGTCCTCGCAAGTACCCCCCCGGTTGGAGAACCAGACGGTCTATACGGTAGGCTGGTTCGGTCATTGGCTGATGAACCCACTGGTTGACTATCGCCAATTGCACTGCTCTGTAATATGATTGGATGTCGGGCAAGGCTATCCCCCATCATACCAGCCTCACGTCAACTTTCCCAGGGCAATTTGCGGGGAGCCTCTTTCCCACAGCAGGGTCCTAATCTCACCCACTATGGCCTTAAAATAAAGTATCAGGCACAGGGAATGACATCTTCAACACGTACAGAAAGCGCGGTAATGCCATAATTTTGAATAACGCCGCTGTCCCCAGCAGAGAGAGTGGAAGCGACCTCCAATGCTGGACATCGCTTTTAAGTCGGGTCATTGGGCCCTGTAAATTTCTGGCAGCAAATCGGTCAGAGATGTGGATAATGAAGATGCCCAGGTATCGGAACCCGTCCTTTACTATCCGTGTCAGCAGACGTGGTGCTGGCCCAAGGAGGACAAACATCACCAATTTTGACCAATTGATTGTACATCCGGAGTATCTACCAAAATTAGTAAAGATGTTCAGTATTCTGGGAATGGGAGGACTGTGGATCAGCCACAAAAAGGAGGATATCATCAGCATATAACGATATTCTTTCGTCCCAGTCCTCCGTCAAGCATAGACCATGGATCAATGGGTCTCCTCAGACCCAGGCCGCCAAGGGTTTGAGCATTAAAGCAAAAATAGGTTGTGATAGGGGGCGGCCCTGCCAGGTCCCTCGCTGGATGGGGAAAACTCAGGACACTCTTCCACCTATGCCAAAGGTTAGGTACAGAGAAGTCACAGCCAGGACAAAAACACAGGTCAAAGCCCATATGCTTGAACACAACAAAGAGATAAGCCACTCCACTGTATCAAAGGCCATGTGTGCATCGAGAGATAGAACCACCGCATCCTCCCGGATTCTATGTATGCGTGCCAAGACATTGTTGAGATGTCACAAGTTAAGAGCCGTATTTCGACCCGGCATAAACCCAGATTGGTCTGGATGGATCAGTTTAGAAATGAGTGGAATGATTCGAAGCACCAAGAGTTTGGTGAGAATCTTTGCCTCAGCATTCAATAACAAAATAGGCTGTTAGGAGGCACACTGCTCCACCGCTCTCCCCTCTGTGTATGACCACTACAGAAGTGATTTTTTCATCCTTATGGAGTGTGCCATTTCATTGGCTCTCTTCAAACATCTTCGATAAGTGGCGCAATGGAGGATGCCGCGAGTCTAAATAATTCTATTGGTAGACCATTAGGCCCCAATGCCTTGCCCGAGTTTATAGCCCTAATTTCTTGCTTCACTACATCTTCCTTGAGATCACTTTCCAAGAGGGTCACGTCCTCAGGTGAAAGAGTCAGGAGCGGCCGATCCACCAAGAGATTGCAGGAGTCATGCTCTGTGGCTGTTCCCCCAGAGGAATAGAGGCATGAATAGTAGGTTGCTAATGTATCAGCTATCGCCTGCGGATCACACAAACTCTCCCCATCACCAGAGCATATGGCCTCCACCCATCGGCTTGCTCTTTTGCTTATCTAGCCATGCAAGCAGTTTTTGTGCCTTGTCCCCCATTTCGTACACCCGGTGCTGCGTTGCTCTGTATGTGGCCCTCGCCGCCTCCATTACCTGATCTTTGTATTCCTGCTGTTTAAGGTTTAGGTTGTGTCTCATCATTCTCATACCCCACCAGTTGAGTCTCCAGGTCTAAAAGGCCTTGTTCAAGCGCCTTCACTACATCTCTCTTTTCCCGTTAATGTCCCACTATCAAAGAAAGTGCTTGCCTTCTGACCACTGTTTTATAGGCCTCCCAAAATGTCCCAGAAGAAGTAACTGAGTGCTCATTTTCTTTAAAGTACTAATTTGTGGCTTTTACAAGTCCCTTCCTTACACCCAGGACTTTAATATACCAAGGATTTATGGTGATTGTCCTATTGGTAAACAGAATGCCCACGCTAGATCTCGCCCATATAGGGGAGTGATCAGAGATTCCCCTGGCCAAATGTTGCACATCTCGAAAATTTGGAAGGTGAGAAAACAACAAAATAATAAAGTCAATTTGTGAAAGGCTCCGTGTGCCCCAGTGTCAAATGTATACTGATGTGTGTGTTAGGGTTAAGGGCTTTCCAAATGTCAACCAGGCCCAGCGCTTAAAGAAAGTCTGTCAGCCGGGTTAGTGAGGGCATTCGTCATCTTGGGGGCAGACATCTCTATTATCACATAGTGCTGTATTAAAATGCCTCCCCAACAGGGATTTCAAGCATAAAGGCACCCAAGTCAGGGAAGGTTACACCATGCAGAGACGGTAGGACATATACAGATAGAATATTGATTGCCTCCCCCTCCCATATATCAGAGAGAGCTGCGTACCTGCCTGGCTTGTCTGACCAAAACTTGTCAATGGAGAGGGGGAACCGTTTCTTGAGGAGTATCCCCTTGCCCCTGGAGGCGGAGGTGTAGCCTGCATGAACCACCATTTTGTATCCCCAGCGGTCTAGGGCTTTGCAAGCATTACCCATGAGGTGAGTGTCCTGCAATAGAATTATGTCGGGGAGTGTCTTTTGATATACTGGAGCACTACTCCACATTTGATCTTGTCCCCCAGACAGTTTTCGTTCCAGGATAATAATCGGATTTCAAGGATGGACTTTCCTTCCATTGTGTTAGTTCGTAACTACACGTTGTAGCCGGGTTTCACACCAGCAGACACCCCTGGAATACTGGGCCAAAGTCGCCCAATTATCGTTAGCCATGCTAAGGGGATTAGAGTAGTATAAGAAGACTGCCTTCTTCAAGTCACAGTAAATAAAGAGAAAGAACAATTTAAACACATTAAACAACCCTCTTCCCTCTCTTGCCCACCCCCTTGAAAAAGACCCACCCTCCCCACATTCCTGCATTATGGACCCAAAACTCCCCCCAACTCTGCAGAGTGCCGGTTACCCCAACCCAACATAGTAAACTCAGGAGACCGTGGACTTCCCTACTAACCCGCCCCCCATGGTGATAGAACATTGTTACCATTAGACCAGGTAGGATAATAATACAGTCTTGATAATTGAACAAGCTTCATGCTCCCAAGGCCGTATCCATTGCCGAGCAGAAGGAGTCAATGACAGTCAGAGTACACAATAGAACTCCCACCCCGCCACCTGGGCATTGAAAGCCTCTCACCCCAGACCACAATACTGTGTCACTGCTATTTGTCACCTCCATCAAAGAGGAGTATCTCCCTCATGTATCTGGATACATTCCCCGGCAGTCAAGTCTCCTGTTGTCACACTGGCACATCCTCCACTTCTGAGGTACTTCCGGTGGAGTGGCCGCCAGATGCCACTTACCTCCTCCTCTGTCTCCCACGGCTCGCCCAAGGGCCAGGGCCACCAACTGTATGTCATCCCTTGAGCCACTCGAAGGCTTCCTCCTCTGTTGAGAACAACCATGTGTTACCCTCAGACTCAATTTGCAACCTAGCCAGCAAAAGCATAGAGTATTTCACTCCTTTCTCCCTCAGAGCCTTTTTAACTTCCAGAAAGCTACGTCTCAGCACCTTCAACGTGAAGCCAGGGAAAAAGGTTATTGTTGCATTATCATAGACCACCGGTGGGTCAGTGCAGGCTGTCTGGAGCACAGCGTCCCAGCTACGGAAATTGAAGAGACAGGCAAGGATGGGTCTTGGTGGAGCACCCGGTCGTGGTCTTCCGTCTGGCACTCGATGGGCCCTTTCTACAGAAAAGAGCTTGGAGAGACCTCAGGGTTGGAGGTGCTTGAGGATGTGGTCTTCCATAAATAGATCTGTGGATAATTCTTTCCCCAATTCAGGGACCCTAAGAATGCAGACATTATGGTGCCTGGATCTGTCCTCATAGTCCTCAAGTCTCGCCTTCTAGGATTTTGTTAGTGGCCTGTAGTTCTCCGACATGGACCATAAGGACCTTTGTGTCCTGGTGCAAGTCGCCATGACGCGTTTCAGCCCTTCCTCAGGCCTTGATCACATGACACACATATATATATATATATATATATATATATATATACACACATATATACACACACACACACACACACACACACACACACAGATTCCAACTATAAGAAGAATACGTTTTTTTCCCAGTCTCTAACATTAACAAACCAGCAGTCACAATACGCTAGGCACGGAGGAGTTTTTATAAAATTTAAAAAAAGGCTTCCTTCACATAATCGGAAGGTAAAACACACCACGGCACACGGGGACAATCTTCAAAGAAAAACTCAATTTCCCAGCAGGCAAAGCTTTTCCAAGGCGCCCGCACGGTGGAATGACATCGGATGCAGAACACCGGGGGTACTTCGGGTCCCACGCCAATACCTCCGGCACTTGGCGGCGGGCACGGCGAGATACACAGGTACTCCAGCGGTGACTGTACTTTGACGAAGTAAGTCGGGTGTGTGAATTGCATGCGATCGGGTGCGACACGTAAAGGGGTGTAATGAGAAGACTTTGACACTGAAACTGGAACGAAGTTTGAATGGCACAAGGGCTGGGGTTACTGGCTCCCACCCCACACTATTGTGTAAGAGTGATATCATGCACAAACGTATGAAAGGAATTACCTCGCTATACCGAGCAATGCAATAAATGATAATTATATTACACGAAGGCAAGAGCACGGAACGTAAATGATTTGACGGGAGGAGGACCAGACTCAACAAACAACTGACCCGCTACCTCGAGGAGAACATCCTGGACCCTTCCCAGTCCGGCTTCCGCAGCAACCACAGCACCGAAACCGCCCTCATCGCCGCCACCGATGACATCAGGACCCTGCTAGACAACGGAGAAACAGCAGCCCTCATCCTCCTGGACCTATCAGCCGCCTTCGACACGGTCTGCCACCACACACTACGAACACGCCTTCATGACGCCAGGATCCAAGAGAAGGCCCTGGACTGGACCACATCCTTCCTTTCCGGCAGAACACAAAGCGTCCGCCTCGCCCCTTCCGATCCAAGGCCACCAAGATCATCTGCGGCGTACCCCAAGGCTCCTCCCTCAGCCCAACGCTGTTCAACATCTACATGGCACCCCTCGCCCACGTCGCCCGACAGCACAACCTCAACATCATCTCCTACGCCGACGACACCCAGCTGATCCTCTCCCTCACCAAAGACCCTCACACCGCCAAAGCCCACCTCCACGAAGGAATGAAGGCCATCGCCGAATGGATGAGGACCAGCCGCCTGAAGCTGAACTCGGACAAACCGGAGGTCCTCATCCTTGGTTCCAACCCTTCAGCCTGGGACGACTCCTGGTGGCCAACATCACTGGGAACAGCCCCGCCACCCACGTACGCAACCTAGGGGTCATCCTCGACCCCACCCTCTCCATGACTAAGCAGGTCAACGCCATTTCCTCATCCTGCTTCAACATCCTCCGAATGCTCCGCAGGATCTTCAAGTGGATCCCCACCGAAACAAGAAAAACAGTCACCCAGGCCCTCGTCACCAGCAGGCTGGACTACGGAAACGCCCTCTACGCAGGAACGACGGCTAAGCTCCTGAGACGGCTGCAACGCATCCAGAACGCCTCTGCACGTCTTATCCTCGACATCCCCCGACGCAGCCACATCACACCCCACCTGAGAGACCTGCACTGGCTCCTCCCTGTCAACAAGAGGATAACCTTCAAGCTCCTCACCCACGCACACAAAGCACTCCACAACTCCGGACCAGCCTACCTCAACAGACGACTCAGCTTCTACACCCCCACCCGCCAGCTCCGCTCGACCAGCCTCGCCCTCGCCACAGTCCCCCGCATCCGGAAAACGACCGCCGGCGGCAGATCCTTCTCCCACCTCGCCGCCAAGACCTGGAACACCCTCCCCACCAACCTCCGACAGACCCAAGACCTACTGGCCTTCAGAAGACTCCTCAAGACCTGGCTCTTCGATCAGTAGCAGCACCACCCCCCTCTTCCCCCAGCGCCTTGAGACCCTCGCTGGTATGTAGTGTGCTTTATAAATGACATGATTGATTGATTGAGACTCCTTTCTCCATTGCCACAGAAAGACAAGTGAACGAGCGTTAAAATGTGATTTTTTACTAATACTCTCCATTGGTGAATAAACAGATAAACATCAAATGTTTAGAGTATTATAGAGGGGGTACAGCTTTGGTGAGTCATTGATTCCTTGAGTACAGAGACTAGACAGTACCTCTTCTCTACGTCACATACGATATACTCTGTTTCCTCTTACAGTGTGTGACTAAAAGACAGCACCAACCGCCTGACCCGTATGGTGCAAACTAGGAAAACCCAGTAGGTAAGCAACTACTAGCGAAACATGAGACTACTGGCATGAGTGTGGTCACACCAGATACACAGCGACATCTGGTTTGGTGTCGTTATTCTGAATGCGACCGGCATGTAAACAAACATGTAATGTTGTTCGGTTAAACAAAAAACGACTATAGTTCACAAACAACTATTGTATTGTGTCGGTTAACATCATGGTTTTAATAATTGCATGAAGATTACCACGTTGTGGATATAGTATTGAGGGAATTTCACACACGTCATCACAGAATATAGGATAACTAGAGCATTAGGACACTATAACTGAGTATATAAGATGAAGAAATCATGGTGGAAGCAGCCTGTCTGAATTTAAGCCAGGTGAAATGTCCCACTATATTGCTTTCCTTGTTTCCCTTTTTTTTAGAAAAACTACTGGAGAACAGAAATCACAGGTGAACGCATTAGGCCTCATTTTTTATGCATGAAATGCATGCTTTTTTGAGAGCAGGGATACTTCGGAGTATATATTCTAGCCCTGAAGAAGGCCCATACCCATGCGGGCTCACGGTGCGGGCCGAAACATGTTGGCACTCTGAAGAGGGTATAACTGAATCAATATATTCGGATAAAACCCCGTTTGGTTCACGCTTTTATTTCATCCCCCAGGTACCCACCAAATAAACGCATTGTTTGGGTATACCTGTAGGTATTTTTAACATCACTCATCTGGTTCCCTGCATGGCCAGTTTATGCTTTATATAAGAACTCCCATAACAACTTTGGTATAGTCCGCCCGGGTAGTACTATCTCACCTGGGTGTGGAAAGACGCCTATGATGAAGCATGTCACGATAAGTGAGTGAGGCGTCTTCTCCAATATCTTTGGATACTCCATCACCCGAAGATTTATTGGAGGAAAAGCAAACAATCCCTGCGGGACCACTTTCATTTTCCTTTCTTCCTTTTCCTGACAGTCTGGACATCCTTAGGGATATACAGACAACAGCAGTTGCTTATTTGTGATGCGATTGTACCCGGGAGATTGCAACTGACCTGCTTCTCTCACTCTGTTGTGAATAAGAAGTGGTCTGGTGGGATGCCCGCATGTTCTTTCTGCCGGTCATTGTGTCGATGCGAGTGGAGCTGGTGCAGGGCCAATGGGACACCAGGATACTCACTGCCGCCTGCCTGCGGGCGCACTCTGGCACCCCCGCAGCCTGTTGGGTTTCTCATTTCGTGTCTACTACCCCACTAGTGTCCGCCGGACCACAACTATCAGGTGGCACTAAGTCTTTCAGGACTTGGGGTCCATGCCGCGCTAGGCCGATGGAGGAATAGGAAAGAGGGGAAGCCAGTCCCCAGGTACAGGCCCCCCCCCCAGTATCCACATAATCAATGGGGTGTGTCGCCAGAGTCCCAGGGCCCCAGATCACAATCAGGGAGATTTGTACAGTCTCTCCCTCATACCACCGTGGTTCCAAGTACAGTGGCCACTCAAGCAGCTTGTGGCAGGACCTTGTATACCTCCTCACTCCCCTTGTGCAGCAGCGCAGTCATTGAGACCTCTTATCAATATGGTGCAGGCCGGCTGCAATATCCATCCACGATGACAGCCTCTACGTTGCTTCAACATGGTGCCGGTCCACCGCCGTGCCCCTCTCCTCAATGCTGCTGCACAGATCAAGCAACACTTCATCACAAGGGAGACCCACACGGGTGGCCACGCCACACACTGCCCTGGTCCTCACCTCCTCCCCGGGCCAGATCGATGCGCATGGACGTCGCCTCACAGGTGCCACGCAGTCACCGGTGGAGTGGAAGAAGGGCTGATGATTCTCTGTCCCTCCCCAAGGGAAAGGGAACACTGCGGGCATAGCAGGCACGGCAGTTGATGTCGCAGGCAGCAGCACCCAGCGCCACCCGCCATTGGGAGCGAACCGCAGGCTCACCAGCTCTGTCGAGCCGTAATAAAGGTCGGGGCTCTATCCCACTGCACAGGCCTCAATGCCACTGCAGCGTATTCCGGTGTTGGGAAACAATGTCAGACCGGTCTATGGCATCCCCATATGCCCTCAGACCCTTTAGTGGTTTGGGCCATGGCTAGGGGCCAGCTTTTGCAGCAGATGTTAGGGGATGAGGTGGCAGGATTACAGAGCTGTTCTAAGAAGCATCCATCTTCCTTGGCGGTTAGCCACGACCCTCCTGTTGTGTGACTTTCTTATTCCATTGTTTGGTGCTGTTAAATGCTTTACACATTGTTCCTTTGCAAAGCTTTGCTGCTCAGAGCCATAGCTACTTGGGGTTGAGCTTAAGGTTTTCAAACAAGCCTGACTGGACCCACAACAGTTTTTGCAAGTGTATTGCATAATAAGGCCCCACAGTCATCCTAAAATACACCCAAATCCTCACAACCAATGATTCACAGTCTGAAATCAACCTATTGCCTCTTTAACCAACTTCCAGACACTCCCTGCCCCTTTATCTCTCCGTTGCATGTTCCTGCGTTTTCCATTTTTAGTCTGTTGCGTGTGTTTCCTCTTTTGCTCTTGGGAAATGTTGGATGAGGAAATATAAACAGCAGTCCCAAAAAATAAGTGCCGATGGGCCTTACCATCTCAACTTAAGCACTGATTATAGGTCTCTTGCTAAAGAAGTGATGAGGGATCAGAGCCTTCTTGTAGGCTTGTAGCAGATTTTATATTGTTAAGTACAGTTGAGCCTTGCCAGAATTATATTGGATAAGAAATCATTAGCATTTCAAGTGAATCATACTTTAAGGTGAAGTCAATGGAGTCCCTTTCCACCTGCATTGAGGTTTTGCCTCTTCTGAATTAAGCTAGCAAGTGAGTGATTAAGTGAGGGTTTTTGATCAACCTTTGTGTTTCTTTCAGAACCAATTGGAGGACTAAACGTGAAATTTTACCTAACTCAGAGCTATATTGGAAAGTATCCAAAAGGTTATCCACTTCAACTTACCAAAATAAGGGTCAACTCCCAGAAGCCTATTGGGTACAGGAAATAGTATTATACAAGTACTTGGGCATGAAACATCCAACTCTCTTAGCAAATGTATACCATCCTTTCTATTTGCACTGATTGTACATGAATATTCCTAGAATATTATATTTTTCCTTCATTTTAGATGTTCTGGTGCCAATTCACAAAGGCATTTAACAATACTATTTTACGTACTCCAAAATACCTTTGTGAATAGGCCCCATAAAGCCGTAAACCCTTGCTACAGGGCACATACGGGGATGTCTGCATGTTCTAATCTAGAGCCCTCCCATTGTAGTGTAGTTCCTATTTCCCTAATAGGTTCTGCGTTTGGGATTATATAACCTATCGGTTTGACATAGGACTGAGGTCGGTATGTCCCTATCGAGTATATTAAACTTAATTACTTGTGCCAGCTAGCTCAGAGGACACTAGAAACTCCTTGAGAACAAGAAGGGAGTAGTTTCTGGCAACCGAAAATCATGACAACTTTTGTTTCCCTTTAGAAGTGGAACATGTCTCAGAATCGTGGAAACAATAGATAACAGTTTCACTCAGTCAATCGTGCATGCTTAGTTTTTACAGAGTTACACAGAAAGGAAAGACGGGCGTTTCAATAAAAAGGGTTTTATTGAACAGTCTTGTTTCTCGTGTAAGAGATATGTGCTGTTATGATCACAAGACAGTATGCAAGATAAATAATGTACAGTGTAAGCAGTAGAAATAAATAATACTGCGCTAGCATTATCTTTTAGCATATATTCACGTACATAAATAACATGAGCTAAAAATGCGAGTACTCATACGATGCGTCCCTAAACTAGTTCTACCCCAATGTACCTAACCTAAGTGTGGTGCAAGGTAAGAAGTAGGTGAAGTATTTTCGAGTCTAGTATGCCAAGAGTCTCGTATGCCAAGAGTCTCGTATGCCAAGAGTCTCGTATGCCAAGAGTCTCGTATGCCAAGAGTCCCGTATGCCAAGAGTCCCGTATGCCAAGAGTCCCGTATGCCAAGAGTCCCGTATGACAAGAGTCCCGTATGACAAGAGTCCCGTATGACAAGAGTCCCTCTAGGTTCTAGTCAGCTCCATACCTTGAGAATGAGAGAGGTGGGAATCTCTAGCCGGATCTGGAACTTTAACACCCCGCGAAGGGAGTCAGAACACTGGAAGCTGGATTCGTCTGCGTGCAGGAATGACAGCGTCTTCTCAGTGCGTCAGGCCGGGACACGGGCTCCTCTGAAGTCGAGGTCTCCTCTGACTTGCTTGGGCAAGGGAAGGTATATTTATACCTGGTAGGTGTCTTGGAATGTTAGCATTGACGTGAAGTCGGACAGAGGAAGACGTCAGGAATGAACCCTTAAGGTATAACGGTTCATACATAATAGATGAGTTCTTGGAGAAATCAATAGTCCTGTGCTAGGGGAACTCCCGAAGCTTAAGGGTCTGGTTTCTAAGAACTCGTTGTGACGTTAGGGTGGACGGATGTCGGTGACCATGCCTGTATTTGGAGTGCAAGGTTAATGCCTAAATAAGGACTGGGATTCTATGCCTATATAAGGGCAATGCGAATTGTGCCTATATAAGGACATGATTCAGGAAAACCTATATACGGACCCCTAAAGCGGAATACAACACCATCAATCACCTCAGCTACTGATAATGAGTCAGTCAGTGTGAGATGGGTGCGTAAGTGATTGAGTAAGTAAGAGTGATAGAGCGATGAGAGTCATTCAGTGAGGAAAACTGTATAGCCTTGAACACAAACTACCCGCTTCTTTGGGGGTGAGGTTGTATCCTGAGTGTAACAAAAGCACCCTTTTTAGTTTCTGTTTCCTACCATACCTTTTTGTTAGTTTAATGTAGTTCCATTGCATACTGTTGTGGCAAGTGCTGCCTCCTGACTTCAGCTGTATCTAACTTTACAAGCTATGACTTTGTAACAGATCACTTAGCCCTCTCTCACCTGGCCCCTGATTTATGGCATACCGCCCTTCCACTGATGTAAATCATTCTACAATGTGTCTCTAAAGCAGTCAAAAAGAATTGTTCTTTCTGGTTACCTATAGGAGCAAATGAAAAAGTATGTAGACCAGATGAATCAACCCGGATCTACTCTGTCCATCCTAGAGGAAAATCCAAGGGCTTCCACTTTCATTATCCTTTACTGCAGAACACCGTATAATCTGCTGCCTTGTCCCCAGGTTCAGGTTATGTTAGACTAAAATATCTAGCAGCTTTACCGGACTTCAAATGGTCGTCTCTTCTTCAATCAGAAAATACATTGGTATCAGGTGCCTACAGCATGTCACAAAGTGTAGCATATAGCTAAAAATGAAATGCATATAAATGAAGAACAAATGCTCCTGCTTTAATGTGCTCTTATTTATGTATACCTGTTAAGGGGTTTGGCGGCACAATGAGCAGAATGCATGAAATTCAGTTCTGCGGTGATCCACAGGTTATGGGTTTTAATACAGCAGAGCTGACTCAGCCTTTTATCCTTCAGTGATTGGTAATTTGAATTTAAGCTGGGTTACATTCAAATCTGTTATTTACAATGCTTAGAAGTTCGAAAGGGAAGCCCCACATAAAATCAGGTTAATGATGTAGCTCACTGAATTGAATGGTTTAAAGAGGTCAGTGCCGATGGTGACCAATAGATTAGACTGACAGCAATAGCACAGGCATACATTTCTGAGGGGGTCTGGAGCTGGAACTCCAGGAATATTTCAGCTGCGTGCACTAAAGCCCTGGGCCCTGCATAGTAACAAATGCAAAAACAACAATTGATGGACAGAATGCAGAACAATGTCGTACATTCACCCCAGTACAGAGATCTGGGCCTAAATCCATCGTTTTTTTGCTCACCATGCCATTCCAGTTTGGACCCAGCCATATGCAAATCAGTCTTGACCCTGCGCCCAATGGGAACAGTCCAGCCCGAACTGTCAGGCTCGGTCCTCCCTGGACTGGAAACAAGCATCCTAGGACCGGTTTCGGGCTTTCAGCCCTCATCAGCCAGGATAGCTTGACTCCAGTGACATGGAGAGCACGGGACCCACGTCTGGGCATACCCGTCCCACTCGGGGTGACAAAGGCAAAAACAACAATTGATGGACAGAATACAGAACAATGTCGTACATTCACCCCAGTACAGAGATCTGGGCTTGGCAGTTCGGGCTGGACTGTTCCCATGAGGCACAGGGTCAGACTGATTTGCATATGGCCATGTCTGAACTGGGGTGGTGGAGTGAGCTAAAGAATGATGATGGATTAAACCCAGATCAGTTGACTGGGGGTGAGTGTTTGATTTGCTCTAATGCTCCGTCCATCATCCCCTTTGGTGTCGCTTTGTTCGCCCTAAGTTGGCAGGGTATGCCCAGACGTGGGTCCCTTGCTCACTTTGCCACTGGATTCAAGATAGCCTGGCTGATGAGGGTTTTGAACCCGAAACCGGTCCCAGGATGCTTGTTTCCGGTCCAGGGAAGACATGGCTTGGCAGTTCGGGCTGGACTGTTCCCATGAGGCACAGGGTCAGACTGATTTGCATATGGCCATGTCTGAACTGGGGTGGTGGAGTGAGCTAAAGAATGAGGATGGATTAAACCCAGATCAGTTGACTGGGGGTGAGTGTTTGATTTGCTCTAATGCTCAGTCCATCATCCCCTTTGGTATCGCTTTGCATAGTAACAAAGGCACCAGGAGCAATGTTTCACTTTTATATTCTCAATTCAGAATTTAGTTGGTTCTTTCCCTGGTACAAAGCGTGACCACAGTTGGAATGGGGTTTCAGGTGGTGCTATTATATTGGGCCCAGACACCATGGAAGCTCTGATTGTGAATTGTTTTAGACAAGTGTTAATGCTTTTCCCATTAGTACTGGGATTCTAAAATCTGCACTGGATATGGCAAGCCTTTGTTTCCAAGAATAAAGGGGATATATTGCAAACGGAAATGTGTTTTTTTTTGTTTGTTTTTTTAACAACTTCATTTTCATTTTGTAGTGTAGATACAGGTATATAAACATCCAGTAAAATATATCTCGACAATATATCTCTTCTTGTTCATCATTATGGCCCGAAAGGTCCCAGGCAATAACCTAACTCATTTGGGCAGAAAGTGCGGTTTTCACAAAATTCCATGTTAAAGTGTTCTAAAGGGGGGGTCTTGGAATTTTCCCGAAAAGAGAGCCCCCCGTGGGATTTTCATGACGATTCATTATCTTCTCCGTGCGGTGAAGTAAGGTTACATAGCTTGGAATGTCTAAGTGAACCTAACCTAACTTGCGGGTTCCCGCCCACAACATGGGTCTTCTTCATGTAACTGATGAACGGGAGCTATAGCCTGTTGAATGTTTATATTCGGTCATGAACTATGTGGGACAGCTTCTCCATTGTGAAGACTCCCCATACCTTGCCCCACCACATGTGGATAGGACAAGTGGCTAGATGGCTGCACTGCCCCGGTTATGGGTTTTATGCAGGATAGAACGTCACTTTAAAATGCTTTAGTATGTACAGAAGAGCACCATACATGAGTGAGTGTCCCCCTCTCCTCACAGCCCTTCCAACGGGCTTCAGAGACTTCGAACATCGTTTTTAGTCTGAAAGATGGAAGGTACCATCATGTCACGAGCTTGTAGGTATTTTCCCCAAGTTGTACATAGCCCAACAACTTAATCGCCCTCCGAAATATTGCAGAGCATGAGCCCTCTGGGATGTGTATCTCCAAGTCTCCCTCCCCCTGCAGAATGCATTTATGTTTAGATTGTGTTTTGAGTTTTTAAAGGTTTTTTCTAAAGCTAGTATATGCTCTTTCTCCTGATTCTAATGAAAAACAGGACTTTAAGAGTTTTCCTTTGAGCCCCTGCTCAATACTCAGTGTTATGACCACGTTAATCGCATGGTCTCTGTTCTAGTTAAAAGCGGTGACATAACACCTCATTGGATAACAGCTCACCGTTACCAAAAAGTTCATCTAGATTTGATGGAGCTCCAGAGATCCGTGTGCAAAAAGTGAGGTCTAATATGCCCGTTGGAAAGTCAGTGTTGCATGTGATAGGTGTCATTGAGGATGGGTCGGTTGTAGACCCTTTTATAGCGAGTCACCTGCTGCCCATACTCCAGAAGGATTGCTGTGGATTGGAGGGGGGAGTACGTGCCCCCAGCTGAGCTCCTGAGGGAGTCATAGCAAGAGCTGGAGTGGAATGCTAGAATGTTCTTTTTGTACTTAAATTCAGGTTTTCCGGTCTGGATTATAGTCCCAGTCTAAGGCTCACTGGATAAGAGCTGCCTGGATAGATGAATTGATAGCCCAAGCCTCCCTCCCCTGTGGAGAGGATCAAGGTTGTTTTGGTGAACCTAGGTTTCTTCCCTTTCTATATGAAGTTTACCAGCTTATCATGAACACTACCCAAGGTTGAAGCCGGAAACCGCAAAGGCAGGGACTGTGCAACATATGAAAGGCTGGGAAGTAGATGGATCTAAATGCTTGCTATTCACCCCATTGGTATAAATCCTTGGAGAGCGTCTGGAGCGGGGGGGGCTATTACAGGCAAATAATGTCTTAATGCTATGTGAAAGATACATACCCAAATATTTGATAGGAGTGACAGCTCAGACAAAGTCTACTGCAGTTACTCCGCTTTTAGTTCTATGTTGATGGCCAGCCACTCCTATGCCCTTAGATTTGGGGTAGTTGATTTGTAACCCTGAAATCCCTGCATACCTGGTCAGTTCGGAGAACTTGCAGGGAAATCTCTGGCTCTCTGACAAAAACAGGATGTTGTCTGCAAATTGGACCAGCTTATGTTCTATCCCAACTAACTTGATGCCTCTGAAGTTTGCGTTATGTAGGATCCGCTAGCAACTCTATAGAGAGAGCAAGCATTAATGGGGATAGGGGACACCCCTGTCGCACACCGCGGCATATGGCGATAGGGCCTGGAAGTTCTCTATTTATTTTGACTTTGTCAGGGGGCTTACTGAGAGCGTCTAGATGAATATTTTCATCTTCTCATCTGTAATTTCTAAGACTTTTGTCAAGAACGTCCTGTCAACTCTATTGAAAGCCTTCTCTGCGTCAAGCCAGAGAAAGGCTGTCAGCAATTTATTTAATTTGGCCACTTTGATAACATTTGAATCTACTCTTGTGCGATCCTCTTTTTGTTGTCCCCAGAGGAATCGTGATTGTTGGGTAGAGATTATTTTATGCCGGAGTATATAAGTCTTTCTTACCTGGATGGAGGTGAACAGTTTTGCATGGTATATCTGCCATCCACAGGGGCTTTCCTTGGGGTATGTAGCAATGCAAGATGTGAAGGCAGCATCTGTAACTACTCGTGATGTTAGGAAGGAGCTGAGTACCCTTCCCATGGATTCTGCCAGTATATTAGCATATGCTTTGTAGAAGGATGCTGGAAAACCATCTGGCCTGGGCCTTATGGCTTGGCATAATTTTTATTGGCAATTAGAAAAAGTTCCTCTTCAAATCTGCAAATTCACAGTGCAAGGGTAGAGAAGTAAACTCAGGGAGATAGTCGTCTTAATTTTTGGAAACTAGTTGGAGACGTACGTAGAGCACTAAATAGTATGTTGTGAACACTTCTAGTATTTCTTCTGTAGTAAAGTATTTATTGCCCTCTCCGTGCACTCTTATGATGTGCTTTGCAGTTTTGAATTGTTTCAGTTTGCATGCCTACATCCTTTCGGCTTTATCGTCCTTCTCATAGTAGTGTTTTTGAATGTAGTGTAGTTTGCAGGCCGCCTCTTTTCTGGCTAGCTGCTGTAGTTCCTCCCCTCAGTCTGCACACCTCCTGCATCTCCCTCAGCGAGCATCTCAGTTCTGCATGTCAGAGTTGGGACTCAAGGTTATTTCTTTTTAACGCTAGGTGTAACGCTCAAAGATTGACGAGTAGGATATTAATTCACCTCGGATAACCACCTTTGTGGCATCCGTTAAAGTGGATTCCCAGACTTCTCCATCATTATTAATTTAGAAATATTACTTGGTGGTTTCCTTAATATTGTCAGATATTGCAAAGTCTCTGAAAGCAAACTCGCTAAGAATTGATGGGGGAGGGAATGGTTTTTAGGAAGGTAGACTGGATATGTGCAGCCATATTGGGACATGGTCCAAAAGAATTTGGACATCTATTCTGGAGTCGACAATGTTGGGATGAAGACTCTAGACCAGGGGTACTCGCAAACATTTCCTCTGGGGCCGAAAAGCACAGTCTGGGGTATCACCGGGGGCCGCACATATGACCGTGGGGGCGGGTGATTCAGGATCAGGGGTGGGGCTAAGCTGAGGCGGGAAATGGCATGTGGGGAGTTTGGTGGACAAATTCGACCATGTGGAGTAAAACCATGCATGTCCTTCACAAAGTACTTCTTCACTTCGCAATTAGCACAGGGGACTAGCTACAGGAGGATTGAGGATGCTATGAACATTTTCTAAGTAACCATGTGAAGAGACGAGGCCTGACTTGGGCCCAGAGGCAGTTGTATGTTACTGAATTTAAAGAAAATTAAGTAATCAGCTTAGCCAGGCTAAAACTAGGATCACCATAGCAAACCACTCACATCTAGACCTGGGCCGAGCTAACACACTCGGACGTTTAGCAAGCTGCTAACTAAAAACCTGCAACCGTGCTTTGAGCTGCTGCAGTTCACCATTTGATTTATAATTTGTGTGACAAAGCATGTTAGTGCACTGATGTGGACACCAGCACTAAAATGTGCTGTGCTAACCCAAGAGGCACAGTTCTTAGAGGGCATGCTGTATTCAGTTGCCGATTTATAGCAATCTCTTTTCTTACTTTCAAATGGAGTTGTGTGGGAGCTTTGTGTGTTTGTGAGGTAGGCTTGTGGCAGTGCACAAGGCAGAGTGAAAAGTCTGGCAGTCATCTAGGGAGTTCAACTCCCTATGTACAGATCATAGGTTATGGACAAGATGCACAGAGGCTTTCAAATTCATATGGTTGATAATATGCATGTTGGGTGGCAATAACAGACAATATTCAAGTACAAAGAATCAGTAAATAGTGCAGTCTGTGTTCTGCTAACACGCAGAGTAAAGCACTTGGATGTATGTAGCACAACTAAAATCTGTACTTGTCAGATACAGCCAAACTTCACCTTTAAATGTCCATAGGGCACCACATTTTGCATCCCCCCATGCTATGGACCGGCAAAGCTACTAAAATATTGCTCCTGCTAGGAACCTGATCACGCATGCTGTGTGTGTTCAGTGTTAGTACTGCCACAGCAGATACCGTCATGAAATGTTGGCACAGTTTTTACAAATGAATGATGTGCTCCTTGGCTTGGGTCTAGATGGCCTAACGGAAACCAAATTAAGCCAGTCATCAGATAGTATGAGATTCTCAGCCCTTCTCTCTCTCGTGCACAGTATCCCTTTGTAGCTGTCTGCCTGTCTCTCCCTCTCCTATTCTCCCTCTTTCTCATACGGTTTACCCCACCCACATGGGATAGGGACAACAGCCCAGTCTCATATGCACAGCTAGTAATGCACCTCATGCACTTCGCTCTGGGCACTCAAACTGGGTGTTTGTCCCAAAGTGCAGTCAATAGAGACAGCTGTTCACTGTTGTTAAAACATAGAAACCAGGACGCAGATGAAAGCCAGATTCCCAGACCCCAAGGCCAGTGTTCATGAATGATCCCCGATCTGCCCAAACTTCCAGCAAATGGGGATGGTGTGAAATGTAGGAGAAAGGGCCTGGCAGACTCAGGTGTTCTACTGAATTGCCTTTTCCTAATTATAAGTAACTGTGGTGTGCCTTACCATCCCCAAGTAGGTATGGGCCTTCTTCCAACAGATATCATTTTTCTAAGTGCTACCAAGGAGTATGGGATGTTAGCTTCTAGTTATTTAAAGTTTCCATAATCGTACCCACCAGAGTAGAGATAAAGGTATATGCAATTGGAAACAAAAGTTCATTTCAGATACTAAGCACTGTGAGACAACCAAACTGCTTCCACCCTCGCTTCATCAATATCACGCCCCCCCCACACCTCCCACGGCCCCGCTGTAATCTCGGCAGTGGCATGGATCACCATGCCATTCCAGTTTGGACCCAGCCATATGCAAATCAGTCTTGACCCTGCGCCCAATGGGAACAGTCCAGCCCGAACTGCCAGGCCAGATCCTCCCTGGACTGGAAACAAGCATCCTAGGACCGGTTTCGGGCTTTCAGCCCTCATCAGCCAGGATAGCTTGACTCCAGTGGCATGGAGAGCACGGGGCCCACGTCTGGGCATACCCATCCCACTCGGGGTGACAAATGTGTGTCTTTTGCTTTCTCGCCCTAAGTATGCGCCGGGTATGCCCAGACGTGGGTCCCGAGCTCACTGTGAAACTGGAATCAAACTATCCTGGCTGATGAGGGGTGAAACCCCGAAACCGGTCCTAGGAGGCTTGTTTCCGGTCCAGGGAGGACCTGGCTTGGCAGTTCGGGCTGGACTGTTCCCATGAGGCACAGGGTCAAGACTGATTTGCATATGGCCAGGTCTAAACTGGGGTGGCATGGTGAGCAAAAGAATGATGGATTTAACCCAGATCTCTTGACTGGGGGTGAATGTTTTGATTTGTTCTGCATTCCGTCCATCAATTGTGTGTCTTTTGCTTCCTCGCCCTAAGTGCGCCGGGTATGCCCAGACGTGGGTCCCGGGCTCACTGTGCCACTGGAATCAAGCTATCCTGGCTGAAGAGGGGTGAAACCCCGAAACCGGTCCTAGGATGCTCGTTTCCGGTCCAGGGAGGACCTGGCTTGGCAGTTCGGGCTGGACTGTTCCCATGAGGCACAGGGTCAAGACTGATTTGCATATGGCCAGGTCTAAACTGGGGTGGCATGGTGAGCAAAAGAATGATGGATTTAACCCAGATCTCTTGACTGGGGGTGAATGTTTTGATTTGTTCTGCATTCCGTCCATCAATTGTGTGTCTTTTGTAATCTGGGCAGTGGCGTAACGAAACTTGAGGGGGCCCCCCTGCAAAGCACATGGAGGGGGCCCCCCCCCCCAGCGGCCCGACCTACCACTTTGCCCCACCACCCAAAAATCTGATATATTTTGATCTAAAACCTCCAACATTTAATTAAATGCCTCTATATTGTCTTGCTCAAAGTTCTAATGAGAAAGTGGGAAACACTCTTAACATATAAGCTACGCCATTTGTAACAATACTGTCAAAAGCAGATTATTTAACTGAGGCAGCAA
>CAWUFW010024726.1:0-55747 GCA_963921515.1 Calotriton arnoldi | reverse complement strand
GAGAGACTGACTGACTGAGACTGACAGACAGAGAGAGAGACTGACTGACTAAAAGAGAGACTGACTGAGAGAGAGAGACTGACGGACTAAGACTGACAGAGAGAGACTGAATGACTGAGAGAGAGACTGACAGAGAGACTGACTGACAGGGAGACTGACTGACTGAGAGAGACTGACTGACTGCGACTGACAGAAAGAGAGAGAGACACTGACTGACAGAGAGAGAGAGACTGACAGAGAGAGACTGACTGACTGAGAGAGAGACTGACTGAGAGAGAGACTGGATGAATGAGAGAGAGACTGACTGATGGAGAGAGACTGACTGACTAAGAGGGAGACTGACTGACTGAGAGAGAGACTGACTGACTGAGAGAGAGACTGACTGAGAGAGAGACTGACTGAGAGAGACTGACTGACAGAGAGAGACTGACTGACTGACAGAGAGAGACTGACTGACTGAGAGAGACTGACTGACTGAGAGAGACTGACTGACTGAGAGACTGACTGACTGAGAGAGAGACTGACTGACAGAGAGAGAGAGACTGACTGACAGAGAGAGAGACTGACTGACTGAGAGAGAGACTGACTGACTGAGAGAGACTGACTTAGAGAGAGACTGACTGACTGAGAGAGATTGACTTACTGAGAGAGAGACTGACTGACAGAGAGTGAGACTGACTGACTGAGAGAGACTGACTGACAGAGAGACTGACTGACAGAGAGAGAGACTGAGAGAGAGACTGACTGACAGAGAACCTGACTGACAGAATGACTGACAGAGAGAGAGACTGACTGACAGAGAGACTGACAGACGAGAGAGAGACTGACTGACAGAGAGAGAGACTGACTGACAGAGACTGACTGACTGAGAGAGAGACTGACTGGACAGAGAGAGACTGACTGACAGAGAGAGACTGACTGAGAGAGAGAGAGAGAGACTGGACAGAGAGAGAGACTGACTGACAGAGAGAGACTGACTGACAGAGAGAGAGAGACTGACAGAGAGAGACTGACTGACAGAGAGAGAGACTGACTGACTGAGAGAGACTGACTGACTGACAGAGAGACTGACTGACTGAGAGAGAGACTGACTGACAGAGAGAGACTGACTGACTGACGAGAGAGACTGACTGACGAGAGAGACTGACTGACTGAGAGAGACTGACTGACAGAGAGAGAGACTGACTGACAGAGAGAGATTGACTGACTGAGAGAGACTGACTGACTGACCGAGAGAGACTGACTGACGAGAGAGAGACTGACTGACAGAGAGACGACTGACTGAGAGAGAGAGAGAGACTGACTGACGAGAGAGACTGACTGACAGAGAGACTGAGACTGACTGACAGAGAGAGACTGACTGAGAGAGAGACTGACTGACAGAGAGAGACTGACTGACAGAGAGAGACTGACTGAGAGAGAGACTGACTGACAGAGAGAGACTGACTGACAGACAGAGAGACTGACTGAGAGAGAGAGACTGACTGAACAGAGACTGAGAGACTGACTGACTGAGAGAGAGACTGACTGACGAGAGAGAGACTGACTGACAGAGAGACTGACTGAGAGAGAGAGAGACTGAGAGAGAGAGACTGAGAGACAGAGAGAGAGACTGACAGAGAGAGACTGACTGACAGAGAGAGACTGACTGACAGAGAGAGACTGACTGACAGAGAGAGACTGAGAGAGAGACTGACTGACTGAGAGAGACTGACTGACTGAGAGAGACTGACTGACTGAGAGAGAGACTGACTGACTGAGAGAGACTGACTGACTGACAGAGAGACTGACTGACTGAGAGAGACTGACTGACTGAGAGAGACTGACTGACTGAGAGAGAGACTGACTGACAGAGAGAGACTGACTGACAGAGAGAGAGACTGACTGACCGAGAGACTGACTGACAGAGACTGACTGACAGAGAGAGACTGACTGACTGAGAGAGAGACTGCCTAACTGACAGAGAGACTGACTGAGAGAGAGACTGACTGACTGAGAGAGAGACTGACTGACAGAGAGAGAGACTGACTGACTGAGAGAGAGAGACTGACTGACTGAGAGAGACTGACTGACTGAGAGACTGAGAGAGACTGACTGACAGAGAGAGAGACTGACTGACAGAGAGAGAGAGAGACTGACTGACTGAGAGAGACTGACTGACTGAGAGAGACTGACTGACTGAGAGAGAGACTGACTGACCAGAGAGAGACTGACTGAGAGACTGACTGACAGAGAGACTGACTGACTGACAGAGAGACTGACTGACAGAGAGAGACTGACTGAGAGAGAGACTGACTGACAGAGAGAGACTGACTGACAGAGAGAGAGACTGACTGACTGAGAGAGAGACTGACTGACAGAGAGAGAGACTGACTGACTGAGAGAGACTGACTGACTGAGAGAGACTGACTGACTGAGAGAGACTGACTGACTGAGAGACTAACTGACTGACTGAGAGAGAGAGACTGACTGACAGAGAGAGACTGACTGACAGAGAGAGAGACTGACTGACTGAGAGAGACTGACTGACAGAGAGACTGACTGACTGAGAGAGACTGACTGACAGAGAGAGACTGACTGACAGAGAGAGACTGACTGACAGAGAGAGACGACTGACTGACTGAGAGAGAGACTGACTGACAGAGAGAGACTGACTGACTGAGAGAGACTGACTGACAGAGAGACTGACTGACTGACTGAGAGAGACTGACAGACAGAGAGAGAGACTGACTGACTGAGAGAGAGACTGACTGACAGAGAGAGACTGACTGACAGAGAGAGACTGACTGACAGAGAGAGACTGACTGACAGAGAGACTGACTGACTGAGAGAGACTGACTGACTGAGAGAGATACTGACTGACAGAGAGAGACTGACTGACAGAGAGAGAGACTGACTGACCGAGAGAGTGACTGACTGACTGACAGAGAGACTGACTGACTGAGAGAGAGACTGACTGACAGAGAGACACTGACAGAGAGAGAGAGAGACTGACTGACTGACAGAGAGACTGACTGACTGACAGAGAGACTGACTGAGAGAGAGACTGACTGACAGAGAGACACTGACTGAGAGAGAGAGAGACTGACTGACAGAGAGAGACTGACTGAGAGAGAGAGAGAGAGACTGACTGACAGAGAGAGACTGACTGACAGAGAGAGAGAGACTGACAGAGAGAGAGACTGACTGACTGAGAGAGACTGACTGACTGAGAGAGACTGACTGACTGAGAGAGACTGACAGAGAGAGAGAGACTGACTGACAGAGAGAGAGACTGACTGACTGTGAGAGAGACTGACTGACTGAGAGAGAGACTGACTGACAGAGAGAGACTGACTGACAGAGACTGACTGACAGAGAGGGAGACTGACTGAGAGAGAGACTGACTGAGACTGACAGAGAGAGAGAGAGAGACTGACTGACTGACAGAGAGAGACTGACTGACAGAGAGAGCGACTGAGAGAGAGACTGATTGACAGAGAGAGAGACTGACTGACTGAGAGAGACTGACTGAGTGAGAGAGACTGACTGACTGAGAGAGAGACTGACTGACTGAGAGAGACTGACTGAGAGACTGACTGACTGAGAGAGACTGACTGACAGAGAGAGAGAGACTGACTGAGAGAGACTGACTGAGTGAGAGAGACTGACTGACTGAGAGAGAGACTGACCACCTGAGAGAGACTGACTGACTGAGAGAGACTGACTGACAGAGAGAGAGACTGACTGACTGAGAGAGACTGACTGACCGAGAGAGACTGACTGACTGAGAGAGACTGACTGACTGAGAGAGAGACTGACTGACAGAGAGAGAGACTGACTGACAGGGAGAGAGACTGACTGACTGAGAGAGACTGACTGACAGAGAGAGAGACTGACTGACTCAGAGAGACTGACTGACTGAGAGAGAGACTGACTGACAGAGAGAGAGACTGACTGACAGAGATAGAAACTGACTGACTGAGAGAGATACTGACTGACTGACAGAGAGAGAGGAAAACCTGCTCTCGCTACAATGAAGCAAAGCAGGATTGCATGTCAGCAGCTCCCCTTGCTCAAAAGCAATGCCGGCTCCCGCAGGAGGTGGGCAGCCCGCAGGACCGTGGGGGCATTGGGGCTCCCCCCACAGTCCCCAACACAAAGGGCCGGCCCCGGGGGATGGGGTCCCCGGGGCCAGAAGTGGCCCAGGAGGGGGGCCACGCGGCCCCCCTTCAATATTAAAATGAAAAATAAAATAAAAAATAAAGAGGCACAGCCCCGGGGGATGGGGTCCCCGGGGCCAATAGAGGCCTAAGGAGGGGGGCCACGCAGCCCCCCTCCTTAAAAAATAAAAAACAAACAAAAAAAAAATGTGGCCATGCCCCGGGGGATGGGGTCCCCGGGGCCGAAATTGGCCTCGGGAGGGGGGCCGCGCGGCCCCCTTCCCGTTTTTTTTTTAATGTAAAAAAAGAGCAGGCCCTGGGGGATGGGGTCCCCAGGGCCCCAAATAATGTAAAAGAAGGGGGGCCACACAGCCCCCCTTGTAAAAAAAAAAAAAAAACGGCATCGCGCCGGAGGCCCCGCCCCCTCCCTGCAGCACTCAGCAAACGCGCCCCCTGGCGCGTTGTAAGTTGGGGAATTAATTCCCCTTGAATACTGAGGGTCCCTGGGGGCCAACTAGCCCACCAGGTACCTCCAGTATGCGCCACAGAGCTGCGTTGCAGAGAGGTGTTCTGAGGCCACGCCCCTTTTTACACCTCTCTGCAACGCAGCTCTGTGGCGCTTACTGGAGGTACCTGGTGGGCTAGTTGGCCCCCAGGGACCCTCAGGACTCAAGGGGAATTAATCCCCCAACTTACAATGTGCCAGGGGGCGCGTTTGCTCAGTGGTGCAGGGAGGGGGCAGGGCCTGACATAGCAAGTGTGCAAACGCGCCCCCTGGCACATTGTAAATTGGGGGATTAAGTCCCCTTCAATCCTGAGGGTCCCTGGGGGCCAACTAGCCCACCAGGTACCTCCAGTAAGCGCCACAGAGCTGCGTTGCAGAGAGGTGGTCTGAGGCCACGCCCCTTTTTACACCTCTCTGCAACGCAGCTCTGTGGCGCTTACTGGAGGTACCTGGTGGGCTAGTTGGCCCCCAGGGACCCTCAGGATTCAAGGGGACTTAATCCCCCAACTTACAATGTGCCAGGGGGCGTGTTTGCACAGTGGTGCAGGGAGGGGGCGGGGCCTGACATAACAAGTGTGCTAACGCGCCCCCTGGCGCATTGTAAATTGGGGGATTAAGTCCTCTTCAATCCTGAGGGTCCCTGGGGGCCAACTAGCCCACCATGTACCTCCAGTAAGCGCCACAGAGCTGCGTTGCAGAGAGGTGGTCTGAGGCCACGCCCCTTTTTACACCTCTCTGCAACGCAGCTCAGTGGCGCTTAATGGAGGTACCTGGTGGCCTAGTTGGCCCCCAGGGACCCTCAGGATTTAAGGGGACTTAATCCCCCAACTTAGAACACGCCAGGGGGCGTGTTTGCAGAGTGCTGCAGGGAGGGGGTGGGGCCTGATATAACAAGTTAGCAATCCTGCTGTGTGGGACTTACTGGAGGTAATAAAAGGGGTAGTTGGCCCCCAAGGTTGACGTTGGGGGCTAACTATCCCTCCTGTTACTTCCGCTAAATCCCACACAGTGGGATTGCTAAAAGGTGTTTGAAGGCCACGCTCACCTTTCTCCACCACTCTGCAAACGCGACTGCTATGTTATAGTTAGAAATTAGCATTTAAAAAACCTTTGAAATTCACTGAAAAAACCATAGGTTTCAGGGACGTTATAGTTAGAAATTAGCATTTAAAAAACCATTGAAATTCACTGAAAAAACCATAGGTTTCAGGCACGTTATAGTTAGAAATTAGCATTTAAAAAACCTTAGAAATTCACTGAAAAAACCATAGGTTTCAGGGACGTTATAGTTAGTTGGACATTTCACTCGTACAAAACCATAGAAATTCCGCCGTTATAGTTAGTTCAGCTAACTATAACTCGCGCCCCACAATGCACTGCTGATGACGTCACATATTACATCATTCATGACATGGTCAGTGACATCACTGATGACATCACTGATGACATCTCAAATGACATCACTGATGACATCACTGATGACATCATCCACGTGAAAATCTGATGCACCTCCTCACACTCTAATATAACCTTTGATACACCCACTGTAAAATACAGACTACCATTTTCGAAACCATCGACACACCAATACCAGTTACTACATACGCACTCACTGATTCCTAGGTCTACACACACATCCACTCATTCACCCATACAATCACTCATACATGCAGTCACTCATCAATACAACACTATCATATGCACTCATACACCTATACAGACACTCACACACCACCACTCATCCAGAGTTACTCACACACCTAGTCAGTCATGCAAAGAATCAATCACACTTCCATTTACTGACCTATACAGTTATACACACACCACATCACTTATTCAAACAGAAACAAACGCATACTTACTCTCTTATACAATCACTGATACAAGTACACACTCATCCATACAGCCACTCTCACAATCACTGACTCTCACGTATAGTCATTTATATACTCCAACTCTCACATACACTGCCTTTTACATATGTAGTTACTTGGACATGTACCACTGAGACATCCATTCACTCACCAACACACCCATACACACACTCACCCACCCATACAGCTGTTTCCACATGCACTCTTGAACCCATACACCCAGTGAATCAACCACTCAAACATCTATGCACAGAGTCACACACCTCCCACCCACCCACACACACACTCAGGCACCCATACAAATACTCAGGCAACCAATCGATAACCCATATAGACACTCATGTAGCTACTGACCAACCCATGCAGCAGCTTATACAACAACAGACAGACTGATACAGACATTCACACAGTTTAGTCACTAACCCATGCATTCAGTAAGACACATGTAATCACTCACTTAAACAGTCAGTCACGCACCTACTAAATCCTCCATCCAGACACTTATACACCCACTCATTCTTCAATACACCTTGGCATATATATAATACATATTTAAACTTTAAAGAAACACACAGTCACTGGATGATGTCATCAGTGATGTCATCAGTGATGTCATCAGTGATGTCATCAGTGATGTCACTGACCATGTCATGAATGATGTAATATGTGACGTCATCAGCAGTGCATTGCGGGGGCGCGAGTTATAGTTAGCTGAACTAACTATAACGGCGGAATTTCTATGGTTTTGTACGAGTGAAATGTCCAACTAACTATAACGTCCCTGAAACCTATGGTTTTTTCAGTGAATATATATATATATATATATATATATAGGAACAACACATCTCCATCAAACAAGGTACAAACACACCATGCAATGCATATACAACAGCGCTCACTATGGGCAGAGGAGGGAGTGAACCTGTGGGGTTATAACCTCATGAGAAACCACACAGGCATGTTGGGTGGTAACAGTCTTCTGTTGCAGCACATCCTTCCTTCCCAATGGATGTGCCTTCATGAAAGTCAGTTGCATATAATATCCATGATTTGCAAAGGGCATTCTGGAGATCCTGTTCTTTTCAAGTTCATGCAATTTGCTTAACAGCGAGCATGTGTCAGGAGTGCTCCGCCCCCGACCCGTGCTGTGGTGGAGCGATGCAGGCCTAAAGCGGCTCTATGAATGCGGAAGAGCGCTTTGCATTCTAGTGATCGCGTATGGCTCTTCCGCGTCCAGTTCACTTACCTTGTTGCTTCTGGGTCGTCGCATCACACTGCTGTTGGCGTTCCTCATTGGGCTGCAGTTCGGTGGTTCTCTCTTTGGCTCCTGGTTACGTCCTCCTCATTGGTGCTTCGGTACCCATTCCTGGCTTCTCCTGTAAAAGAAAAAGATAGAGAAAGAATCCTTGAAAGTATCCAGAGTGGCTGTAATGCGGTAAAAACGCTCTGAGCTGGCAAAATATTCTTATGAGTTATTTATCTGATTGTTGTCCCTGCTGCTTTGGAGATCCCATTTTCTGTCTGTATATTCTGAGGAAACTGTAATATAAAAACAGTGCATTATTTTTTATTTTAAAAGTTTTATAGAGCGCTAGCTTGACCCGTAGGTATCAGAGCGCTTTACATACACACTATAAACAGAAGGAAATTGCATTACATAGTAGGAAGGCAGTAAGGAAGCGAACGGAGATAAAGAAAAATACAACATGAAAAATAGGTAAACAGTGCATCGGAGGGAGAGAGAACAAACGAGGGTGGTTAACGCAGTCCGGTCACCAATTATCCTTGAGTGTCAAGAGAGAGAGGAGTCAGCTCATTAGTGTCTCCTGAAGTTAAGGAGACGTATCAAATAGCCTGCATATTTTTTGTTGTATATTTTTTATTTTTAATTCAATGGAATCCTTCCTGTTGTTTATGCTTATGGATTCATGACAATTTGGGTTATACGCACTGCTACATCTTAATTGTAAGTGGGTGTTATACTGTTCTATTCATTTCTATTTCTCTGTTTGCTCTACCAGGCAATGATTACAAGATATGTTTCAGTTTTCTATTAGATGGGACACTGTTCCTGTATATACTGTGATTGAGTTATAAGTGGAAGAAGGGAGTTAAGCAGGTAGCAAGGCAGTTACCAAAAATATACTTTTAGAGAGAATTGTTAATACTACTATGAATTAGCACACACACTAAGAAACATTTTCTCCTCTTTACATACAGGGAATACATATGACTGCATGCAGTGCAGGGGAGCTCAATTCCTTTTGCCACCAGTTGCCGACGGATCGTTTCTCCTGATAATTCCTGCCCGCGGGGGAGAGGGACTACATTTCCCACGCTGCCAAGCGGCGCGCTCGCCGCCAACGCCATCGTACGCGCCAGGAGGCGCTTAAATTGCCGCCAGGGATGGTCCTGTTCTGGGGAATTGCTGTCTCCTTGATTGGTATTTCAGGACACCTGTCCCTATATCACACAAGGAACACCAGGTAAGTATGTATGAGATAAAAGTTAACCCCTCATGCACCAATCCATACCAGTCCATCTATGCACTTACCAGTCATAAACCTAGGAATAAATGCCAATTCCCATAATCCACCAGAATGCTGAGTGGCATCTTTCTTCAATCAAGCATGTATTCCTATAACTGTCATAAGAATAAATAGCAATAGCCACAATGTCTCGAAATGTTGCGCACAAAATCGAGAATAAAAGAATTTCCACAGAAAGTCTCGTAAATACCAAGGTAAATATCATGCAGAGAAACAGGAAGTCCAGGTTCTGGGGCCATCTCACAAGGATCCTTCTCCCAATTGGAGAACGAAAAGCCAAGCACCCTGGCAACTGGTGATGTGCTGGATATAGGGTGCGCCCCCAAGCGACATGACACATGACCAGCAAACTATGACGAGATCTCACGAGACTCAAATTGTTAAGAACACGGGCCGGAGGAAGGCCAGAAATTAGCCAGGCACTGATATATATATATATTTATATATATATATTACCTACTGGCGGTCGCCAGTAGGTAGTTATAGTTAGGACCTATTTTCCATAGGAAAAGTATTTTTTGTTTTCCCAATAACTTTAGCGTCGTTTGATGAATCTTTGTGAAATTTTCAAAACTAGTGGGGCTCTCCGGTCAGCTCCTGTCTTGAAAGTTTCGGGTTGATTTGCCAAGCGGGGGCCGAGAAAAAAGGGGGGTCCCAAAACGTGTTTTCTCCATGTTAATTTCCATAGGAAACTTTAGACACGGCTACAGCCCGAACTGCTGAACGGAATTACACCAAATTTGGCAAAAAGGTAGCCCTTGGTCCATAAAGAGTCCTTTTTGTTAAATGGTGTAAATCCGTTCAGTAGTTCCTGAGATATTAAAAAAATAGGGGTCGGAAAATCAATTTCCCATAGGAAACTTTAGACACAGCTACAGCTCGAACTGCTGAATGGAATTACACCAAATTTGGCAAAAAGGTAGTGCTTGGTTCAGAAAGCGTCCTTTTTTTTAAATGGTGTAAATCCGTTCAGTAGTTGCTGAGAAATTCAAACAATAAAAGTTTCGATATCTATGGCCGAGGAGGGTTCGCGAACCCTCCCGACCACGAGCTTTATTCTAATTGGCTGTCAACACTCCAAACCAGGAAGTGTTGGCAGCCATCTTGTGACTCGGTAGAACCGAGTCACAAGAAAACAGTAAAACAAGCCTGAAAAACAAGAAAAGGGGGCAGGGTAGAAACACCCTGACCCCACAGGCCTGCTCAGGGGGTCCCACAAGGACCCCCAGGGCCAAAAAAAACATTAAAAAAAAAAGAAATCGGCAAAATTCACGCTGGGGTCGCGAATCCCGCCGGGTGGGCCAGGTCCCGGGGGCATTGCCCAAAAATATATGCGGGGGCCCGCGGGGCCCCCGAAGCCCCGGGGACCGCCACCCCCGGGGCTTGCTTTAAATAATGTGCGGGAGGGCACTCGGCCCTTCCGCAGCCCCGGGGACCGCCACCTCCCCGGGGCTTCTATTTTTAAAAAAAACAACCTGTGTGGGAGGGCTTGAGCCCCCCCACATGCCCCGGGGACCACCACCTCCCCGGGGCACTAGGTATACAAATGCGGGGGTCCGTTATGGACCCCCTTGCCCCGGGGACCACCACCTCCCCAGGGCTTTACAATCTAGGGGAGGGGGGCTGCGTGGCCCCCCTCCTGGAGCCCTTGATGGCCCTGGGGACCGCCGCCCCCCAGGGCCGGCTCCTGCAGTGTCCCGGGGTGCCCACACTGCTGTTTGCTATGGCAGAGCGGGAGCCTCGCGGCTCCCGCCCTGCCATAGCAAACTGTGGTTTGGGTTTTGAAAGCGAGAGCAGGGAAACCTGCTCTCGCTTTCAAAATCCAAACCACATTGCTTTTCCACAAGGGGAGCTGCATGTCAGCAGCTCCCCCTGTGGAAAAGCAATGCCGGCTCCCGCAGGAGGCGGGGAGCCGGCGGGACCGTGGGGGCATTGGGGCTCCCCCCATGGTCCCCAACACAGAGGCCAGGCCCCGGGAGATGGGGTCCCCGGGGCCAGAAGTGGCCCGGGAGGGGGGCCATGCGGCGCCCCTCCCATTTCAAAAATAAATTACAAAAAAAAACATGGCAGGCCGGCCCCGGGGGATGGGGTCCCCGGGGCCATAAATGGCTGAGGAGGGGGGCCACGCGGCCCCCCTCCAAATATAAATAAAAAATAAAAAAATACAGGCCATGCCCCGGGGGATGGGGTCCCCGGGGCCGAAAATGGCCTCAGGAGGGGGTGCCACGCGGCACCCTTCCATTTTAAAAATAAATAAATAACAAAATAGGGGTCAGGCCCTGGGGGATGGGGTCCCCAGGGCCCCAAAAAAAGAAAAAGAAGGGGGGCCACACAGCCCCCCTTCTAAAAAATTTTTTTTTTTTTTAAACGGCATCGCGCCAGAGGTCCCGCCCCCTCCCAGCAACACTCTGCAAACGCGCCCCCTGGCGCGTTCTAAGTTAGGGAATTAATTCCCCTTGAATACTGGGGGTCCCTGGGGGCCAACTAGCCAACCAGGTACCTCCAGTATGCGCCACAGGGCTGTGTTGCAGAGAGGTGGTCGAGGCCACGCCCCTTTTTACACCTCTCTGCAACGCAGCTCTGTGGCGCTTACTGGAGGTAGCTGGTGGGCTAGTTGGCCCCCAGGGACCCTCAGGACTCAAGGGGATTTAATCCCCCAATTTACAACGCACCAGGGGACGCGTTTGCACAGTGGTGCAGGGAGGGGCGTGGCCTGATGTGACATGTGTGCAAATGCGCCCTGTGGCGCGTTTTAAGTTGGGGGATTAAGTCCCCTTGAATCCTGAGGGTCCCTGGGGCCAACTAGCCCACCAGGTACCTCCAGTAAGCACCAGGGAGCTGCGTTGCAGAGAGGTGGTCCGAGGCCACGCCCCTTTTTACACCTCTCTGCAACGCAGCTCTGTGGCGCTTACTGGAGGTACCTGGTGGGCTAGTTGGACCCCAGGGACCCTCAGGACTCAAGGGGATTTAATCCCCCAATTTATAACGCACCAGGGGGCGCGTTTGCACAGTGGTGCAGGGAGGGGGAATGGCCTGATGTGACAAGTGTGCAAACGCGCTCTGTGGCGCGTTTTAAGTTGGGGAATTAAGTCCCCTTGAATCCTGAGGTTCCCTGGGGGCCAACTAGCCCACCAGGTACCTCCAGTATGCGCCAGGGAGCTGTGTTGCAGAGAGGTGTAAAAAGGGGCGTGGCCTCGGACCACCTCTCTGCAAGGCAGCCCTGTGGCGCTTACTGGAGGTACCTAGTGGGCTAGTTGGCCCCCAGGGACCCTCAGGACTCAAGGGGAATTAATCCCCCAAGTTACAACGCGCCAGGGGCGTGTTTGCACAGTGGTGCAGGGAGGGGGCGGGGCCTGATATGGCAAGTGTGCAAACGCGCCCCCTGGCGCGTTGTAACTTGGAGGATTAAGTCCCCTTCAATCCTGAGGGTCTCTGGGGGCCAACTAGTCCACCAGGTAACTCCAGTAAGCGCCACAGAGCTGCGTTGCAGAGAGGTGTAAAAAGGGGCGTGGCCTCAGTCCACCTCTCCGCAACGCAACTCTAATGCTTACTGGAGGTACCTGGTGGGCTAGTTGGCCCCCATGGACCCTCAGGATTCAAGGGGACTTAATAGGGACGTTATAGATAGAAATTAGCATTTAAAAAACCTTTGAAATTCACTGAAAAAACCATAGGTTTCAGGCACGTTATAGTTAGAAATTAGCATTTAAAAAACCTTAGAAATTCACTGAAAAAACCATAGGTTTCAGGGACGTTATAGTTAGTTGGAGATTTCACTCGTACAAAACCAGAGAAATTCCACCGTTATAGTTAGTTCAGCTAACTATAACTCGCGCCCAGCAATGCACTGCTGATCACGTCACATATTACATCATTCATGACATGGTCAGTGACATCACTGATGACATCTCAAATGACATCACTGATGACATCACTGATGACATCATCCAGTGACTGTGTGTTTCTGTAAAGCTTAAATATGTTTTATATATATATATATGCCAAGGTGTATTGAAGAATGAGTGGGTGTATAAGTGTCTGAATGGATGATTTAGTAGGTACATGGAAACATGTCGTGTTTGGTGTCAAACACCTTGGAATCATACCTCCACACCAGTAACTGGTGTGGGAGGTATGATTCCACCCTCCTAGAGGGAGAAATATGACAACACCGGTACACCCGGTACCAGCTTCACAGAACCCTGGCATCACAAAATGGATGCTGCGAGCCACAGACACAAGTCTGCCCTCCTGCTGCTGGACGAAACTCCGGCAGGGGAAGGCTTGACAATAGGTTTCCTGTCACAGGGAGGTGTGACCACCTCCCAGACAGGCTTTAGTGTATCGGGGCTGGGTGGGTGCACTCTCAGAGTGCTTTGATGTCTGCACTGGGGGCACATTTGGTGTCCCTGTGCATAGTCCAGCTCAAACCGGTTGCAGGAGCCATTTGCTCCTGCTCTGGCGTGAAACTGGACAAAGGACATGGGTGTAGCCACCCCTCTGTCCTGACCCTCCCATAGGTGGGTCCCCAGAGTTTGTCCCACCCCTTCCTTGGGTATAAAGTAGGAATCCCTGACTACAGGACTTTAGATATTACCTGGACTGAACTCTGCTACAGAAACCAAGTATCCTTCGACGATCTACGCTTTGCTGGACAACTGAAGAATCTCCCTTGGAGTAAAGGAGTTACTCCCCTGCTGAGCAGGCACCTAAACGCATCTGACCGGTTTGCATCTATGAAGCTTCTGAAGGACTCCAAAGATTTCTGCAACACAGGAGGTAGGTTCCCGAGGTCTCCACGGTCGATCTGCGCTCTCAGCAATACTGAGGCCCATATCCCTCGTGGGGACCCTGAAACCCGTACCCCTGGGCACCGTGTACATTTGCAGCAGCATATGCTTTTCGGCAATCCCTGAAGCTGTGCTTTGGGCTACTTGTAGTCCTGACCCCGAGCAAAAATTCCACTGAAGATTTCCGGCCTACACTCCACGAGTGTTCCGTGGGCTGGTATTTAGTGATTCAGCTTGAGGTCCCTTTGCGATCCCTGGACCGTTGGCCTGTGGGTCCCTGAGAAGGCAACTTTAACTTTCAGTGGGCTTCCCTGGTTGCTCCAGATGTGTCCTGACTCTCCATAACTTGGGGAGTCCCCAGGACTTTGCTGGTCCTCACAGAAGCATCTTTCCTCTGACCGCATGGGTTGCAGCTGCCAAGGCTTGTTGGTGTTCAATCCGGACACTGACCCCACAGCACTCGACATCCTTTGTGGAACAGCTTGTATCCGGACTGTGGTCATCGTCGACATCTCCTGGTCCCCGTGGCTGCAGAGTCAAGCTTCACCTCATCTCACCTGAAGCACCCGACATCGGTGGGCATTCGATTGCTCCGCTCCTGGTCACGTGAAGTGACCCAGACTTTGTCCCCTCTGCTTTCAGGTTCTTCTCATCTCTGATCCAGGCTTGGATCACACGGACACTTTTCTTCTCCACGGCAGCAGTACTTTCTCGCATCACGCCATTGAAAACGACGAGGGTTTCCGACACCACTTGACCCCTATGCACTCGGCTCCTCTGGGATAGGTAACACGGGTACCTCGGTACTCTCAAGGGTGCTGGCCTTAGAACCTTCTATGTTTAGCTGGGTTTGCTTGAAGTCCTCTCCTAAGTGTCCTTAATTTTTAAAATTCCAACCGCGACTTTCCCATAGAGTTGTACGGAGCTCGCGTCTGTGTTCCCACACTGCACCCGTCCTCCGTGGGTCCCCTGTGTCACTACTTTGAGTGGTTCCTTGGGGTCCCAGCGATTCTACGTGCTCTAGGCACTGTGTCTAGTCAAGTCGTGGTTCTTATACCACTTTCTTAGTATATGGTTCGGTCTCCCCCTGGAGCCCGCTGTGTATTGTGCTATTTACTGTCGTTCTAGTGATTTAATATTGTGTGTATTGTTCTCTAATCTCATAAAGAGGTTAGTAGAGAGTGTTTAGTAATAAATACATATATTTTATATACACCTGGTGTGGTTCTCCTTTCATTTGGTCATTCAGGAGGTTATATACTGGTAAAACAAGCTGCTTTACATTCCTTCAAGACTTAGCCTGAAGGCTGCTCTCCACAGCTACCACTAGGATAGCTTTCTATAAAGGTTGTCTTTAACCTAATCATCAATAAGGGTCGTTTGGACTGGTGCAAGGTGACCACTTTAATTAGTGGACAGCATATACCAGGCCAACGTCTCACACCATCCTCAAGAAATTGCCAAAATACACGATCCCCCCAAGATCTAAGGCCCATTAAAGAGGACAAAGCCCCTCCCTTAAGATCAGTAAAAATTAACCAGGAGGATAAATTGAATAGGACTATGCAATCCTACAATAATACTGAGGAGCCGTTACATCTTCCCCCCCAGGCGACTCCATACGTTATTGTTGTGAAAAATGTTCCAAAATTAGCAGACAAAAATTGTGAATCATATGAGTCATTGAAAAATCAAGTGGTACACTGGATTTCTGTAAAGACAAACCTTGGTATCAATATGTTACAACAGAATATTATAATGTTAAGGAGAGTGAACTGGGTGGGGAACTCCAGAAAACTATGTCAGGGAGACTGTGTTTTGGTGAATTTTCGCCACAGGGAGTTGGTAGGGAATCTGATGGAAGTATTTCTAACTAATACCACAGAGACAATTTCTAACCAGTCTGATCAAATAACTGTTGTTCCACTTGGCTTTTTTTACAGTCCTAGTCATAGCAAAGTAAATACAGCCCACAGGTATAATTCAATCCCAATCGCTCCCTCCTACAATAGGTATGCACCCCTGAGAAGATGTAGCGAGATTGATTGACAGAGGGAGGACATGGGCGAGTCACTAGATAGAACCCCGGATTGTACCTCAACCTGTAACAAGCCAGATCCCTGCGTACAAATTCATAGGGAGGTCTTGTGTGAGCCATTGGTTAGTAATAAGGATAATATTTCTACTAGTAATTTGACGAAAGTTGAATCTAGTATACAAACCCATGAATCCTTACATATTATGTCCTGGAATGTGGCAGGGATGAAAAATAAGATTAACAATGAAGAATGGCTAAAATCAATAGAGGGGTGTGCCCTAATATTAATACAGGAAACCTGGTATACTGAGCCCTTTTTTAGGTCTCGCGCCTAGCGTTGCAGTGCGCAACACTGCTCGCGCAGCGCGAGACCTCTAGAAAGGGCTTCTGAAAACGACCCACACGCTCGTGCGTGTGGTTTTGTTTTCAGAAGCCCACATTGGCTGGTGCATCCGTTTTTTTTATGGGGACGGCACGCTATTGGTCAAAGGCGGGCGCATGTCCCGCCTTTGCCGCGCCCATTCCCGACGGTGGCCAGAACGCGCAGCAGCGCGCGTTCGTCTCGCTGCCGCTCTCCCTCCCCCGCTCCTCTGTGGTGCGCGCGCACTACATATGTGCTTTGGGATTCACATGTTGCTTTCAGTTTCACAAATCTTCGAATGTTATTCTTTGATGTGTGCCTTCTTCGTTTTGCATCTCGCCCAATATCTTTTAGTAGGCGGCTCTTATATCTTATGCCGCTTTCACTTACCGGGCCTTGGCGCTTCGGTTTGGGTTTTGAGGTTCTAAATCTTTACAGCGCTTTCGTTTGAGCAACACCAGGCATTGTAGCAAGTCGACTCATGTTATGGTCCTGGTTGGGGTTCTCCTGTGTGTGGCTTCATCTATTTTCACGGCGCTTCCATGTTACCACAGCACTACCTATTAATGTGCTAATGCCCGTGCACACCTATTCCTTGGATTGCCATGGCAATTTCTTCACACTTGGCGTCTAGGTGCAGCCCGGAAATAAAGTAAAGAGGGGGATGAAAAACAGCGCGGACAGTCAGTATATACCAAGCACACCAATGCCAATAATACCACAGTGAGGGTCACCCAGGAGGCGTTATGGGAAATATTCTCATACTTGGCATCTTGCCAAAGCCTGGTAATAAAGTACAAGTGGGACAAAGAACAGCGTGCACAGTCATGAAATACTGAGCATGCAGTGCCTACTATGAACAGAGCGAGGGTCCCCACAAGGGTTTTAAGGAAACATTGGAATGAATGCAAAAGTTGTGATAGTGCACAACGCGTGCAGTGATATGTGGTCCACCTAACAGTGACAAGCTAAAATACATGCACGTCCGCTCTGTTTGAGCTTCCCTAATTAAATACAATTTTAAAATTACTCTCACGACGCGTAATCACCAACTGCTTAAACACATACCAAGCTATTTTAAACCCGTTTTACATATACAACTATGTATACTTGGTTACATTTGCATGGCACCTACGCAACTTTAGCTACAGGTCTGCCTGTTGTTTTTTAAACACCTTGCGATGTCCTACAAGCGGGGTTTGTTTGTTTATCAGCCTGTGGACGTAGGGAATAGTTCATAATTACAATAAAGTACGGCATGCATCTTATACATTAATTGATGAAATATACGGAAGTGTGTGTTTTTTGTTGTTGTTTCATATCTAGACTGCATGTGTGTGTCCATCCCGGTAGAGCCGCTAAATAAAGTGCCGGTCGCACGTTGCTAAATTCTGGAAATACATTTGGGGGGGTGGGGGAGCAGCGCGCATACATGGTGGATTGTAACACGGTAGCTCTTACAAAGAACACAGGTATGGTCACATAGGGTGTGTTTACGAAGCAGTACGCAATTTATAATGTATACACAAGTTGTAATCCACCTTTAAGGCATCCTCGGGACGTTTGTAATATAAAAGTCACCATCTGTTAAACGTTTGCCTAACTAGATACTTCCGACGGGGCAGACACATGCCCTCCAGCACTTTGTTTACTGTCTGACCAGCAAGTCTCTGAATCTTATCTATAACACCATCTATTGTTCCTCGTAAATTAACGCTAAAAGCAAAGTGGTCTGGTTTGTAGACCACATGCTGCGACTTTTTTCATGTCTGTGAAACCTTTACTTTAAGAATTGCAAACAAGGGAACGGCAGACTGGAAGGAGACTTGATTAGTTACTCACCTGTGGCTATGCGCTATTGCATTGTGGAAACATATTACAAGCATGCATTAAAATATAATATTTACTGGCAGGAATTTGGGGCAGCTCACTGCAAAACAGATACCACCAGTTGTAATGTTCCAAAAATGCAATGGCGGTTATTAAGAAGCACTACCTATTAATGTGCTAATGCCCATGCACAACCGTTCCTTGGGTTGCCATGGCAACTCCTTCACACTTGGCGTTTGGGTGCAGCCTGGAAATAAAGTAAGGGGGGGACCAGTGCGAAGAGTCAGTATATACCAAGCACATTAGTGCCATAATTACACCTGTCACAAATGCAATAAAACCTATATCTAAAGATAATTCACTAACTTTTTAATAAACATTTTTGGTTACCTGCATATTGCACATGTGTGATAAATAAACATTATAAATAAAACATTTGTACTGCGTCCATTACTATACACACAATACATAACTATAACACACTAAAGAGGCATAGAATAGTCTTTACACTACTATACTACAAACAAATTACAAATTCTAAAACCTCTACACAATACTACAGCTGCTTCTCTACAACAACTATCATCCACATTATTACAATCTTAGTAATGCTACAGATGCTTTTATCATTACAACTATTCATCCCAAATACGCAAACACTGCACACTACTGCTACCTACTCCTCTTGCTACCACCACTACCACTTACTTTACAGTTCAAAATACACATACTTAGTATACTACAAAACCTGTAGCTATATATCTTTACTGAAATACTCAACTGAAAACAAAACAATATAGCCGTATTATATTTACAATGCCAATAACTCTAACTCTAACTAATGCGAGACCTGTTGCATTGTAAATGCTTGTTATAAATGGTTTTCAAACAATTTGTACTAATGCTATCCTCTCGAGAATGGGGAGAGCAAAAGGAGGTCTAGCGGCCTTAATCGCTGTAACCTCGCCTTTAATACTAAGGAAAGTTAACATTATATCACAGTATTATCAGCTTTTATATCTTTATTTGGAGGGGAAACAGGCTATAATAGTAATACATTTTTATAACAATATCTTTGATAACACAAGATCCAGGGTTATAAAGTTATTAGAAGAAGACCTAGATTGTTTTATAAAGGAGGTGGGGGAGTATATACTTATTTGGGCAGGAGATTTTAATTGTGATAAATGCGAAATTGTAGCGGGAGCACAATGTGGATATTGTGACCATTTTGGTGACTGAATTCCCCATTTCCCACATGATCCCTATGGGGAAGCAATTAACAATATCATTCACAAATACAATTTAGCAGTTATGGAACCAGATAACCCTGATGGAGAGGCAGCTATTTACACATATGTGGGGGCTAGGTCATCCTTGAATATCGATCATTTTATTGTATCAGCTAATTGCAGGGGTCTGGTGGAAAACCTCCTGATTTGTGTAAATCTGCTTGGCGACCACCATCCGCTAATTATGTCTCTGATGCTTAGCCTGTCTCGACAAGATAGGGGCAAGGCCGCAGATATAAACATAAAAACCCAAGGTAACAACGGAGTTTCCATAAAATGGTCAGGTGTGAACTCAACAAATTTTATGGATAACCTTACAGTAAAAAAACAAAAAGATATTAATATCTGTCTGGATAGTTCCTTCATAGACTCGGCAATTATAAGTGCTTTTTGTAACATCACGACCGAGATAGCGGGTGACCTAATATCCAAAAAGAGAAAGAGAGCCCGTGACCATAACCCCAGATGGTTTAATCAGGAGTGCTCAAGGCTAAATAGGGAACTAAAAACAGCCCTAAAAACAGAACCTAGGGATAGTGCCAGAATTAGTACCTCGAGGAAAGGTTATAAAAATACTCTGAATCAAAGGAAAATTGAGATTCGTGAGGAGGCCTGGGAAAGGTTAGCCCAGGCTGCAGAGACACGAGATGCAACCTTATTCTGGAAGATTATTGAACATCCTTTTTTTAAAGAGAATACTGCAGTGAAAACTGATATTGCTGTTCCCCCGGAAGACTGGACAACGCATTTCAAGCGTATTTTTAATCCAGAAGCTGTTAAAGTCAACAAACGCAATAATGGTAATTTTATACTAGTAGAACCCGTAAAATCACCACCTATAACATCAGATGAAATTAAAACTCCCCTACAAAAAAGCGCCAACGGGAAAGCCGCCGGTCCGGACGGGGTACCCATTGACGTGTTTAAACATAACATTGATTTTTGGACCCCCATCTTATTAAATGTTTTTAATGCTACCTTAGGAGGAGTGCTGCCTGTATCCTGGGTAGAAAGCATTATCGTACCTATTTTTAAAAAAGGTGACAGCGGGAAGGCTAATTGCTACCGTCCCATATCCCTTCTAGATTCAACCTCCAAACTGATGGGTAGAATCATGTTGGGGAGATTAGAAATCTGGGCCAATGAGAATAACATTCTAACAGAGGCCCAGTATGGATTTAGAAGGGGTATTGGAATGGTGGAACAATGTGTAAATTTGGAATTACTGATAGGGAAATATACTTTAGCTAAGGAAGGGGTTTTACATCTTTGTTTCATTGACCTTACTAGCGCTTTCGATCTTGTTAATCATGCCAAATTATGGCAAACATTGAAAGAGCTAGGCGCCCCAACCGATATCATTACATATTTATCCCAGATTTACACATTCTTAACCTCTAGAGTACGGTTTGGTACAATGGGTGAATGTACCCCTGATTTCAGGGTAACACGGGGAATACGACAAGGATGTGTTTTAGAGCCCCTCCTATTTTCTTTATATATTAATAATGTGTATCCTTTTTTACAAAAGCAGACCGTAGATGCTCCAAAAGCTGGAGCACGCCCCACTCCAGTACTTTTATATGCAGACGACGCTGTCCTGTTATCAAGGACAGCGAACGGACTGCAATGCCTAATAGAAAAATTTGCACTGTACATGTCCGAAAAAGACCTCCAGCTAAACCTTAATAAAACATTTGTTATGACATGCGGGAGTAATAGGCTGAAGAATAGACAACATCACGTGGGAGGGGCTGTTATAAATAGAGTCTCAACTTTTGCATATTGAGGATTACTTTTTAATAGAAGAGGTACCTGGAACACACATATAGAATCCTGTAATTTGAAATTTTTAAGAACAACAGAGGGTATTTTCAGATTTTCTGCTAAAATAGGAAATAAACCCATTCGGGAAATCCTTGCCCTGGATAGGACTAAGTGTGTCACAGGCGTTTGCTATGGGGCAGCTATATGGGGGAGAGCCAACACTGCTTCCTTGCAAATTCAAGAAAATAAATTTTTAAAAAGAGTGTTGGCAGTCCCAAGTTCCACAGCAAACTATATAGTACATAAAGAATTGTCCGTACCGTATCTAAGTGACCTTATAAATACGGCGGGACTCACTTTCTGGCGAGGGATTTGGGCGAAAGATGAGACCAAGTTTACTAAGGACTTAATTATGGACTGCTTGGCCCTCGACCAAAGTAGAAAAATTCCCTGGCTAGAGCATATCTACACCCTTTTAACAAGCTGTAAGGTGGATTTTGATAGGAAGGATCCCGTGTCCATTCAGGATTATAGTAAAAATGACCTGAAATTAAGATATATCACTGCCAGGGAATGTGCAAGAGAGGCTGATGTCAGACAAAAACAAAGTGTTATTACCTACTGTGAACGACCATCTGTGTTGGGCACACAAATATATTTAACTTTGGTAAGAAACACCCAACATAGATTTTACCTAACTAGGCTCAGGTTTGGCACACTACACTATATAATAGCATTTCCTAGAATGGAAAAGTGGTGTCATAATCTCTTGAATTGTCCGTGTGATAGAAAGTCCCCCCAGTCAACGTTGCATTTTATACTTTTCTGTAGTTTTTATAGGGATATCCGGAAATCTGTCTTAAAACCACTTTTTTTTATCCAATATGCTTTTTTATTATAAACATGCTTTTAACTTCATATGTAGCCTGGATAATGTAAAAACTATGAATTCTATCATTGTTTTTATACAAATGGCAATCAGGAGAAGAAAGGACTACTCACATTTGGATTCATTAACATATGAAAAACCTGATGACTGCACCTAGCTGTGTCATTTATCCCTTATCCTGATATATGCCAACACATTGCACTTTATGCGTCATTTATCCCTTATCCTGATACATGTTAACACTTTGCTTTTTATGCATCCTTAAGATGTAGGCTATTTTGCCCCTAAAGCTGTGTAAAAATGCAATTTTAACGTGACGCATGAAATGATTATGAAATATTGGTGTTTTAACGTGTATTGATTTGAAAATGTTTTTACCTGAAAAATGTTATATTTTAAAGAAGGAATGAACAATGTTCCCTCTGATTAGTATGCTTTTATGGTTGTATATTCTGCACCGAATAAAGCTGATTTGACTTGACTTGACTGCAGTGAACCTTACCTCCTTCACTGGGCACGTTGTGGATCAGTTTTTATTTCTCTTCCCTTGTTTCTCCTCTTCCTCCATTACACCAGTTTTGCTTTGACGCTGTTGGGCATACTTGGTGGGTAAGGGAAGTTGGGACCTTTTCTTCTGAACTTGCATATCGTCCCTCCGGAAACTACAGGTGAGATTTAACAGCATGACCATTTTGGTTAGATGGCTCATCAGATTCCACATCATCATGCTCAGTAGCAAAAGTAAACAAAACAGAATCTGTTCATTTCCCTCTCGAGCTCTATTCATTTTGTGCACATTTTGACACATTCCACCTCTTACAGTTCTCTAATTAACACAAGAATCAAAACATTTCAACACTCTCTGAGGTGGACCAAAGTTGTTTGAGATATTTATGTTCTGTTCCCTGATGTTTTAAAGGTACATGGTCTCATTTATTAGGTCTCGCCTAGGCAGCGCATGCGCTGTCTCTTCGAGTCATTCTATATCTAGGCTATGTGCTTTAAGCAACACCCAAAACCCATCTTTCTAATTGGCTCCTTTCACTGTCCTTTGTAAATGTCTGCTTTTCATTGGTTAATATGGTCACTAGCCCCTCCTTTTTTACTTTTGTAACTTCCCATGAGGACTGCCCCTATTACATGTGGTGTTACTAGTCCTGTTATTTATTACTGTCTGAGCACTTTTTTTCCTTTGTGGCTTTTTTAGGCTCATAAGCTCACTCCCGCCCACGCTTGCTCCCTCTCCTTGTTATTCTGAACAGGTGCTCTTCATGATTGCCTCCTTGGCTACAGCTGCTTCCTCCTCCTCCCTCCTGCTAGTTTTCTATTAACAGAAACGCTCGGGGCACGCCTCGACATCGGGCTTTATCTTTAAATATAGTGGAAGCGCCTTTTTAAAAACTTTAATAAGGGCACTTATCTAGGTGCGTGTACGCCCCCTTTATATTAACAACAAGTGCCTGCGACATGCTGCGACATCGTGCTTTATCTTGAAATATGGTGGTAGTGGTTTTTAAAAAAAAGTCTATGGACAGGCACTTATGTGCATGTACGGACGCTTTATATGAACAAAAATCACTTGCGGCACGCCACGACATTGCGCTTTATCTTGAAATATGGAGATAGCAGCTTTTTTAAACATTTACTATGGACGGGCATTTTTGTGGGTGCATATGCAGTTACACGCCTTTTATCAGCATGGCGCCCGCCACGCTTTATGTTTGATGAAGCTCAGCGGCCATAAAGTGGGCACCATGTTGGTAAAACAATGCAGAACGCTGCTGATTGAACAGCCCTATAAATGTTTCCTTTAATGGAAACATGTCTGCCGTGATGCCATTTTTTACAGTTTGCAGGTACGTCTGGGCTGTGAAGGAAGCACCGCTGCCTCCAACCCATTACTTAGCTCCTCCATATGAGCAGGAATAACACCATTTAACAATGGCGGCGGGAGATTTTTCTTAATATAAAGTCCTTGGTTAGTGTTCCTGACCCTCAGGCTACATACGCACAACCAGGGCTTGCGCTACTGTAGAATCGCATACTCTGTCCAGGAGTACCAGGTGAGCTTCCTTCTGTTCAATGGGATGTTATGATTATTTTAATTGGCTGCCTTTTCATTCTCTCCGCCCGGCCTGCTTGTGCCATTGCATGCAGTACTGTGTTGGATCAGTCTTGTAATCGCGAGGCGACTCCCACTGGAATTGTGCTCCTGCTCCTACAACAAATTTGAGCGAGTTTAGCAATATTTAGCACAGTCAAGGAAAAGTCCTCTAGTCTGGCACCGTCTACAACCAATAGTACACCATTATTGTCCTGCATTTTTCCAAAACTGTAAAAAAAACAATAATATGGATACTTCTACCTTTTCCTTACGCTATTCCACCAATTTATATTCAGTAACTTTTTTCATGATGTGTAAATAATGTGTTAAAACCCCGTTTTGTGGGAATCAGTGCATTTACGGATGATCTTCGTCAGGGGGTACAGTTGCATGCAAGTGCATTATGTTAACCCTGGCCTGCAGCAAGTTTCCCCTCTAACCTCCAGTTTTCTGACCGCTTGTCCTGCCGTCGCTCTCTCGATTCACAACTATACATTTCTTTCTGATGAATGGGTCTAGATATACTTGTGTTTTGTTCGGATAGTAGTTTGACTGTTTGATCTGGAGATAGTAAAGCCTGAGGATTGTGTTAGACTTATGGGACCTCGGTTGAGGATTACTTTTCTTTTATTGCAGGTGGCACTATTTTGTAATCTCTCAGAGTTCTTCTGGCCATAGACAGCTTTATTTGTTTTCCTACATGCTTTATACTGAATGGTAGTGCCCTGTTCTGTAGTTCTGCGAGCTGTGCTCTAAGAACAATGTATTAGTCTTGTAGTGCATCATTTTCTACATTACACACCAGTAACATACTTTCTACAGGGCCTGGCTGCCCAGAAAGGCTACTTCGATCCATTCATCAGGTGTATAATTTTTGGAAGTAATCAGACCTTTCTTTTTACAGCAGCTTGCTTTTAAGTACTGGACCCAATTTTCTCACATTATATTGCTATGAAACGTTTTAGAGGTGTGCAAGCGCTTTACAAACAAGCATTTGCAAGGTAATAGGTCTCGCAAAAGTGAAAGTTTGAGTTATTGGCATTGCAAATGATAATGTTGTTTAGATGAATTTTTTTGTTTAAAAATATCTAAGCAGGGGCGTGGCTTCGATGTCGACGCAAGATGGCGGCAGACCCCTGAGCTCCGGTGCGGTTACGGAGCTTGTTTGCTTCTCTGTGGTCCCTACATCAACATTCCTCGCCACCTCCGATGCGGTTCACGACTCCTTGTCCCCCGTGACAACTTTGCGTGCTGTGTTGACCGCTAGAGGTGCTTTTTGGAACCCTGGTGCTGAGGCGGTAAATCTCCTCATTCAGACGCGGGCGACCGTCACTTTAGGTTGCGTCGCTTGCGTTTTTCTCTTTCTCTTTTCTTTTTTTTCTTTTTTCTCTCTTGTTAAATGAGGAATCCGGAGAGAGAAATGTGTTTTTGCCGCATTTTACTGGATAACTGCAGCATCGTGACGTCCATCAATGGGGTACATTATTTAATTACAGTGTTGGAGTGGTGATTCTGTTGCCCTTTCTTTTGCTGCCATTCCTGCAGTGTGAGTGACTCTCACTTTTTCATGTTTCCTCACAAATTACTATGCTTATTTCTGGCCTGGCTTTTTGCTCTACTTACTTCTAGAAAGCACTGTAATCTTATTATCTATTTATTCTTATTAGAGCAGAATCCTCAAAGAAACTTGGCTCTATGGACTCCTTTCTCCAAGTAATTCTTCATACATCTTTTTTTTACTGAATGGTTTGCGCTTATATTTTCCTCTTTGATGCATGGGTCGGATTCGCCCTTCTCAAACCCTTATGCGACTTTCGACTCATTACCATTTATGTGTGCAACTAATGAAAAATTGCAACAAATTGAGGATTGTTATGGAGGGGAAAATGTTGTAACTGGAACAACGTGTTGGGGATCTTCAAGACATAACTACCAAAATTCCTATGTTGGAACTAGAAATTCAGAAGCTCAAACTACACATCGAAGACCTTGAAAACCATAACAGACGGAATAATCTTCACCTCTATGGCCTGCCTGGGAATCTTGAGGGCCCGACCTTTTGACCTTCCTGAAGAAGTTTCTTCCTGACCTCCTTGATCTTCAATCTACGCCACCTCTCAACATTCAACGGGCTCATCATCTGGGCCGTCTTCAACCTCACTCCTCCAAACCTCGTGGCATCATAATGCTCTTTTTGGAATTCACTGATTTGATACGTGTCTTGAAAACTGCTAAAGTAAAACGTCGCCTTATCTGGTCTTTCCATAATATCTTTATCTCACAAGATCTTTCCAGCGCAACCAATGCCCGTCGAAAACAATTTTTAGCTCTTCGACCCCAGATGAGACAATTGAACATTCGATATGGTATTCTTCATCCTTGCCTCTGTAAGATCACCCATGAAGGCATCGCACGTTCTTTCGACGATCCGACTAAATTGAAAACTTTTTTGCGAAATATCGCAAATCAAACTATGGAGACTAATACTTAATACTACCAAATATGTTTTTCTCTATCCATGTGGTTTCTCGTTTTATACTCCAAGTATATATTTCTTCATGTTTATGACTAACGTGTCTTATTACTCAATACTCTTAATTCTATACAAAGTTATGTCTTAATTCACTTTCTTGTTTTCATATACTCTTTGAATATGTGGCTACTCTTTTACAAACTTTCCTATCTTTTTCCCTGTTGCTGCTCTTGCTCTTGCCGCAAACATGCCCTTTGCTTACATTTTAATCTCTTCTCTTCAGATCTGGACTTTTATCCTTGATCTGTCTTTCATTTCTCTTTGTTCTTTTCACTCATTTCTTTCTCTACCCGACTTGGCTTTTTTCCTTTCTGTTTCCCCTTCTCACTTCTCTTATTTTTACATGAGTGTTTCCCTAATCTCTTTTTTATCTTTCCAATAGCTGTCTATTTATACCATTTCATGATTGACAAACGGTGTCGTTATATCTTTTTTATTGTTTTTGCAGTCCTTTGTGCCTGTTCCTGTATGCTCCCCTCTCCCCACAACATGTTTAATGTTGTATCGTGGAATGTTCGTGGTCTGGATCATCCCGTCAAATGTCAAAAGGTACTTTCTCATCTATCAAAACTTAATACTCATATTGCTTTTTTACAGGAAACGCACTGTAATGATGTTGAATCACTTAAACTTAAACGTCAATGGGCTAGTCAGGTTTTTTTTTCTCCTGCTGTTAACCATAAAGGTGGTGTAGCTATTCTATTCCACAGGTCATTGAATGCTTAGATTTTATCAAGTGAATGTGATGCGGGTGGGCGATGGGTTTTGGCTGATATTCTTATATTTCAAAAACAAGTCACTCTCCTTAATATTTATGGCCCTGTTAAATCTGACCCGGGATTTTGGCAGAGTGTTAAACTTAAACTTTCTTCTATTTCCAATCCTAATATCATTGTTGCTGGTGATTTTAATGACTGGTTAGACCTGTGTTCTGATAGGAAGCCTAAATGTAAATTTAAACCTGATAAGTCTCACAAAGCTTTTCAATCTGCCATTGCCTCTCGTCCACTCTATGATGTTTGGAAAACTTGTAACCCCGATATATATGAGTTCACGTTCTTCTCTAATGTACATCACACTATGTCTCGTATTGATTATATTTTAGTCTCCAAATCATTACTACCTTCTGTTCAATCATCAAAAATTGGTTCTATTTTTATTTCTGATCATGCCCCGGTTATGTCTTCTTTTGATATGTCTTTCAGTACTTCCAAACAGGGACGATGGCGTTTTAATAATTCTTTACTATCAGACCAAACTTTTATTTTGGAAGCAACCACTTTTTTTAATGAATTTTTACAATTTAATCAATCTACAGATACTTCTGTTCATAATAATTGGGATGCTTTTAAGGCCTCTTTCAGGGCCTTCACTATTGCTTACTCAGTCAAAAAAAAAGAAGATACAGGATTCTAAATACCTTTCAGCTCTTCAACATGTTAAAGTTCTTGAACATACCTACTTTACCTCCAAATCCCCTTCGAGCCTACAAGAGCTGATTAAAGCTAAGTCTGCCCTGAATAAGATTGCTATGGTAGACGCATGTAATGTCCTTCTTAAAATTAAATCCAAATACCATGGAGGTCAGAATAAAGCTGGTAAAATGTTGGACAATTACTTAAAAATCAAATCGGAATGGAAAACTATTGGCCCTATTCGTAGTGAGCATGATAACAAGATGATGTCCTCTGACTCTGACATTATTAATATATTTAAATCCTATTATGAATGTAGGAAAGTAGGATCTGCTTCTTATGGTTACCCCCACTTTTTGCTAAATGTGATACTGTTTTTGACTAGTCTGACTGGGATCCTGCTAATCAGGACCCCAGTCTATCTGCTTTCTCTCTAAACTGTTATGTCATGTACTTAAGTATACTCCAGATTGGATCCTGGGGTACCCTTGTCAGTCCCTAGTATATGGTACCCATGTACCCAGGGCATAGGTACCCCAGAGGCCTCCCATGGGCTGAAGCATGTATTATGCCACCCATGAGAGGCCATCGAAAATGGAACTACAGGCTTGCAATTTCAGCCTGTGTAAGTTGGTGCATGCACCACTTACTTAAGATATAGGTTTACTATATCTAAGGGTCACCGCACTTAAAACCTATAAGTTCCCCATGATGACTTTAAATTGGCGGTGCAAGCACTTGTCATCTCCAGACTAGAATACGGCAGTGCGACTCTTTGTGGTCTGCCGAAACTCAGTTTAGCACCTATCAGAGCATCTCTAAATGCTGCTACCAGACTCATCACGGGTTCTAAGAAGAACAACCACATTACTCTGGACCTGAAATCGCTCAATTGGCTCCCCTTTGAAGCAAGGATACAACTAAAGATCGCTTGTATGACCCATAGGGCACTACACTTCAACACCCCACTCTACCTGACAAACAAGCTGGAACTCTCTGGTGGCGCCCGATCCACAAGGAGCACCGGAACACTGCTGCTCAAGCCCAAGAAATTTAATAAGCTTAAAACATACAATCGTACATTCTCTGGCATCGCCCCGAGAATCTGGAACTCCTTCCCAGTGGAAACAAGACTGATTCCCTCTACACTTGCCTTCAAAAGGGAAGTCAAAAATCTACTAATGAACAATGCGTTGAACTAGATGCTGTGCTCCTCTTGCCGCTAAGTTACTGTATACTGTCTCGTTTGTTCCTGTTATTTATTGCCCTACGTGTCCTCCTCTTGTCGCTAAGTTACTGTATACTGTCTCGCTTGTTCCTGTTGTTTATTGCCCTACGTGTCGGTCTCTCCCAACCTGCCTCCTTTGTCCTCCTCAATTTCATCTTGCACCTGCTGTATTTTGTCGCACTGTCTCCCTGATTTCTCTCCCCTAGCTGTTCCTTTGTCTACTTAAACCGTATGTAAAGCGCTCTGATACCCTTCTGGGTCATGTTCGCGCTATACAAAACTCGAAATAAATAAATAAGTCACCCCTCTAGCAGGCCTTTACAATCCTGAGGGCAGGGTGCTTGGTTCTAAGTGAGAGGGTGCCACTGCATGAGCAGAACACCCTTGCAGTCTACGGAGTCCCTTGTCCCGGGTTGTCAGTGAGGCAGCCATTTACAACATATAAAGTGGCATTATGCGACCACGTGATGACCAACTCTAAAACGGCTGAAACAAACCCTATTGTGTTTGGCGTCAAACATGTTAGAATCATACCCCCACACCGGTAACCAGTGTGGGAGGTATGATTCTACCCCTCAGAAGCAAGCTTATCGGGGTCCCTGGTGTTCCCGGTACCAGCCTTCTAGTCCTGGACAGCACAAAATGGTTGCTGCCGACCAGAGACACATTTCTGCCCTCCTGCTGCTGAGCCAAGCTTGAGCAGGGAAAGGCAGAACAATAGGCATCCTGTCACAGGGAGGTGTGAACACCTCCCAGACAGGATTTAGTGCATTAGGGCTGGGTGGGTGCGCTTGCCAGCAACTGAAAGTCTGCATGAGGGGCACATTTGGTGTCCATGTGCATAGTCCAGTTCAAACCAATCCTGGGAACCATTGGAAAAGCGCTGGCGCGAAACTTGACAAAGGACATGGGTGTAACCTCCCCACTGTCCAGACCCTCCCCTGAATCTTTCGAAACCCACTCCAGTGGGTACTTAAGTGATTACCTGGCTGTAGGACCTTAGATTCGATGTGGACAAGATTCTGAACCAGAAACCACTGAACTTCGACCGTCTTGACACTCTGGACTTCGCTGGCATTCGTTTGGGCCCGACTTCGTCTCCCACTTAGTCTGCTGCATCGTCTGTGCCCATGCACCATACAGGATCCATGCACGACCTGTGGAGCATCAAGGACAACCAAAGATATCTCCTTTGTAGTGAATGAGTCACTCCCCTGCATTCGCAGGCACTGCAACACTGCTGACTAGTCTTCTGATCCTGAGCTCCTATGGACTCTGAAGGAATCAGCAACACAAGAGGTGGGTGTCTACGTCCCGTGAGGTCCGAGCTGCTCTCTCACCAAGTTTGATGTCAGAATCCCTCGTGGGGGCTGCAATACCCAAAACCCTGTGCATCGCATACATTTGCAAGTGCATATGCTTGTTGGCATTTCCTGAATGAGTGCATTGGGCTCCAAGTAGCCCCAACCTCTGGCACCATTTCCTACCAAGAACTTTGGCCTCCTCGCATCGAGTGCTCCGTGGGCTGTTGTTTGGTAAAATTGCTCGAGGTCCTCTTGTGACTCCTGTGCCTCCGGCCTGTGGGTCGACTTGAGGGTCAACTTTGACTTTCTTGGGCTCCTCTGGTTGCTCCAGGCTTGCCCTGACTCTCCTGTGTTTGGTGAGTCTCCCGAACCTTGCTGGTTCGAACCGTACCCATCCTTGACCTTCTGCATGGGTTGCCGTTGCCAAGGCTTGCTGGTGCTCCCGCCGGACACCGACCCCTCAGTACTCGACATCCTTTGTGGGACAGCTCATATCCAGCTCCTGGGTGTCCTCGACATCTCCTGCCCCCCTTAGCTGCAGAGTCAAGGACTCCATCAACCAACCTGAAGCACCTGACATCGGTGGGCATTCGTCTACCGATCCCCTGGTCACTCCTAAGTGACCCAGGCTCTGTCCCCTCATCTTTCAGGTACACTTCGACAAGAATCCACCTTTGGATTCCAACAGACACTTTTCTTCCTTCCAGCAGCAGCTCTTCTTCGAAGTCCTCCAGTGGGTTCACTTCAGACCTATGCACCCGGCTTCCCTGGGTAGGTAACTTGGGTACCTCAGTATCCACGGGTGGGGTGGCTCTCCAACCTCCTATCTTCCACGGGGTTTCTTCGAAGTCCACTTGGAAGGGTCCTCAAACTCTAAAACTTCAACCGTGACTTTCCCATAGAATTGTACGGAGCACGCAATCGTGTTCCCACACTGCAGCCGTCCTCCGTGGGGTCCCTGTCTACTCACCTTGGGTGGTTCCTTGGGGTCCCAGCGATTCTACGTCCTCTCAACACTGTCTTGACTCCCGGGGCCCACTGTGTATTAGTGCTATTTACTGTCATTTCTGTGCCTAAATATTGTGTGCATTGTGATTATCTCCGTGTAGGAGATACTGTGTCGTACTAGATAGTGTTATACTAATAAATACATATTTTTATAATTACTGTGTGGTTCTCCTTTCATTTAACCAATACTATAAGGTTTCATTCTGGTAAAAGAAGCTGCTTAACATTCCTTCAAGACTAAGCCTGAAGGCTGCTCTCCACAGCTACCACTTGGATGGCTTTCTAAGGTTATCTTTGACCTCTTAAAACACCATAAGGGTTGTTTGGACTGGTGCAAGGTCCCCACTTCAATTAGTGGACAGCATATACCAGGCCAACTTCTCACATTGGTGTGCAGCAGTTGGGATTCAAGCCTGCATTGTTTTACCAGATAAATCTTTGTATTGATTAACTGAAAAACCACTAGTACTAGGTACATATAATACTAGCTTAGAATAAGTAAGTTCTACTGAACTTAGGGTTGGGTAAGTCAAGGGTCTAGCACACCCTTTCTCCAACCTCAGAGAGTTTAGCTCCCACTAGGTTATGTAGGTGCAACACCTCACCACACATGGTATGTCTGCTAAAGGAGATGCCAGTGGCTCTCGGCCTTCTAGATACAGTGAGCTTTCATTCCAGGAACCCGAAAGCCCTGTGTGCCTCTAGGAAGTTGAAGACAGTGAGAAGTGCCAACACTCAACACCTGGTAGAGGTGTTACTTCTAGATGACTTAAGGAAAACCCCTGGGTCAGATGAACAGAAGAGAGCGGGTGGGACAGGGAATGAAGACAGGTCAGGAGGTGACACCTTTTATGACGTAGACTCTAACCCTGACCAGGTGGAACCTGATGGTTCTCACCTGGATAACTCAGATCTTCAAGAGGAGAATGGAGGAGGCCATGGGGGCCCTCTCTTTGCTCCTCCTGGAAGAGTGCAGAGTTTACCAAGGAGATCTAGATCTCCCTCTGGAGAGTCTAATCACTCAGGACAGTCTGTAGGGACCTCTGTATCTAGCAAGAGGGACCACTCTTATGATAGGGAATACCAACTTCTTGAACTTGAGAAAACTAGGCTTAGGCTCAGGCAAGAGCAGTTGGCCCTTGATGAAGAGTCCCTAGATGTCCAGAGAGCTAGAAAAAAGTTGGGACTAGAGTCCCATGGTGGCAGCAACAGTGTCCCTAGAGTTAAGGAACATTCCTTTGATAATAGGAACCTGAGCAAGATTGTTCCTCCCTGCCATGTTGGGGATGACATCCACAAATGGATAACTGCTTTAGAGAGGGCCTATAAAGTTCAGTGGGTCCCTCAAGAGCAGTGGGCAGCTATCTTGTGACTCTCCTTTGCTGACAAAGGTAGAGATAAGCTCCTCACTGTTAGAGAAGAGGATGCTGACAACTACTCAATCCTGAAGAGTGCTCTCATTGATGGGTTTGGCTTAACCACTGAACAGTATAGGATTAAGTTCAGAGACACCCAGAAGGCACAGAATCAGGATTGGGTAGACTTTGTGGATAGTGCCATTAAGGCTCTGGAAGGCTGGTTGCTTGGCAGCAAAGTGAATGATTTCAAGGGATATTACAATTTGATTATGAGGGAGAAGATCCTTAATAATTGCCAAAATCAGTTATTGCATCAATACCTGGTTGACTCTGATCTGACTTCTACCCAAGAATTGGGAAAGAAGGCAGATAAGTGGGTCAGAACCAGGGTGAAGCAGAAAAACAGAACAATGGTTGTGACCAAAAGAAGCAAGATTCTAAAACTCCAGATAAGGGTAGCGACAAGGGTAAGGATCAAAAACAGTCTTCATCAGGGCCCCAAAAACCTGCATCTGGGGGGGAGTCACAATCCAACCAAGGTAAAAAAAAGCCTTGGTGCTGTCTCTGTAAACAGAAGACCCATTGGACAAGAGATGCTGATTGTCTAAAAGCCAAGGACAATCCTCCTACCACCACTGCCCCTAAGGCAACTGCGCCCCCTAGCACAAGTACAAGTGGTGGTACAGGGAACAAGGGATTAGTAGGGTTATCCTTGGGCTCTATATCGGAAGAGCATTAGTCTCTGTCCGATTTGAAAAGAAAGGGGCACCACTCAGTGGAATCGAGTTAGTGACGGATGAGTCGTAGTCTCACACGCATCCCGCTTTCAAGAAAGACGGCACCGCCGAGTGGTGCCCCTTTCTTTACAAATCGGACAGAGACTAATGCTCTTCCGATATAGATTCCATTGAGTGGCGTTTCTGTGCACAAATCGGACAGAGACTACTGCTCTTCCGATATAGTCTATATATCCATAGGAGCCTATTCATAAGGCCCTTTCGGTGTTTTTAAATTCAATTCTAATTTGTCTGGTTCCAATTGAATACTGAACTAAATTGAAGGGACTTTTTTACAATTGACTCCACGTCCTGAAGATGGTCTGACGGACATATTTGCCACAACACACCGAAACGTCGATTTATACATCTACTTCCTCAACATTTTGTGTTTTTTAGGAACTGTTTTCTGTTAGTTCGGATTCATGTCCTTTTCCATTTTCATTTGGAATAGATGTTTACACCCATGATTTGTATATCCTCCATCATGGTGTTTTGTTGTATTCTAATGTACCCTTTTTAAATCTGTTTACATTAAAACTGTGTACCTTTGAAAAGAAGACATACCTGTGTCTGCAAATTTTCTATTGTTTAATATTCATGTTTTGAATAACTACATTGTTGTTTCGATTGTTCAATGGTTAGCTACCACTTGGGGCTTAACAAACAAGTGATTATTTCTGTACTAAATCTGACTACGAGTAGCTAATGAAATCCCTTGAATGCACTTTTACTCATTATTAGTTTACCTGCCCAAGCCTCCAAGGGTATATTGGGTCTCCCACTTCTCTGTTACTTCCAAGAGAAGGAGCAGGAGGGGTAAGGCTGTGTCTTCCCCCCAGACTCAGAGTGAGGATCAGTCTATTGATGGAGATGATCTTAGTCCCTGTGGAAGAACTGTCTCAGATGAACTGTAACCTGATCAGGTTGAGTTCTTGGGGGTAGGGGGCCCTTCCAGGGAAGACTTGAGTTTGGAGCAGCAAACCTGCCCCTCTCTTGAACCCCTCATACAGCAAGCAGCTGCTGAGGCTGCTGGGAGTGTCAGTGGATCCCACAGGATCTATTGGGATGAGGGACTCCTGTACTCAGAGGGTAGAGACCCCAAGCTTGGTGCCACCAGGAGGTTGGTCATACCTCTGAAGTTTAGGGGCTTCCTACTCACCTTAGCACATGACATTCCCTTAGCAGGACACCTACGCCAAAGCAAGACTTGGGACAGGCTTGTCCCTCACTTTCACAGGCCAACCATGTCTGAGGACACCAAGGAGTTTTGTCGCTCCTGTACCACCTGCCAAGCCAGTGGTAAGTCAGGTAATACCACAAAGGCCCCCCTCATACCACTACCAGTGGTAGGGGATCCCTTTGAGAGGGTTGGGATTGATATCATTTGTCCCATGAACCCTCCTACAGCATCTGGACACAGTTACATACTAGTGGTGGTGGACCATGCCACTAGGTATCCAGAAGCAAAACCCCTTAGAACCACCACAGCCCCTGTGGTGGCCAGGGCCCTCCTGGGAATCTTTTCCAGAGTGGGTTTCCCTAAGGAGGTCTTAACTGACAGAGGTACAAACATCATGCCAAGTTATGTTATTGCAATGTGGAAGGAGTGTGGAGTGAACTATAAGTTCACCACACCCTATCACCCACAATGCAATGGGTTAGTTGAAAGGTTCAACAAAACCATCAAGGGCGTGATCATGGGCCTCCCAGAAAAGCTTAGGCGAAAATGGGATGCCCTGTTGCCCTGCCTTCTCTTTGCCTAAAGAGAGGTCCCACAGAAGGGGGTTGGCTACAACCCTTTTGAACTTCTGTTTGGGCATCCAGTTAGGTGTCCCCTGTGTTTAGTGAAGGAGGGATGGGAGTTACCTCTCAAACCACCTAAACAAGACATTGTGGACTATGTACTTGGTCTCCGCTCCAGGATGGTTGAATACATGAAGAAGGCCAGCAAAAACCTTGAGGCAAGTCAAGAATTACAGAAAGCTTGGCATGACCAAAACGCTGTTCTGACTGTTTATCAGACAGGGCAGAAGGTGTGGGTGCTGAAGCCTGTAGCCCCAACAGCTCTCCAAGACAAATGGAGTAGACCCCATACTATAATTGAGCAGAAAGGTGAGGTCACCTACTTGGTGGATCTTGGCACTCCTAAGAGCCCCCACAGGGTGCTCCATGTGATCAGGCTCAAACCTTTTGTAGAAAGGGCTGACATGGGCTTGCTCATGGCAACTGATGAGGGACAGGAAGAAGAGAGTGACCCTCTCCCTGATCTTCTCTCTCAGAACTCTGATGATGGGTCAGTTGATGGTGTAGCCTTGGCATGCAGCCTCACTGACCAACAGCAGATTGATTGCAGGAAGGTCCTCAATCAATATAGGCACATGTTCTCTCTGACTCCTAGTCAGACCACCTGGTGTACCCATGAAGTGGACACAGGTAATGTAATGTAATGAAATTATTTATAAAGCGCTAGCTGCCACTCCAGAAGGAGCATCCTGGCGCTGGTTAGAGGTGAGAGGTGATTCCCCTGGGTACTAAATGAGGGAAAGGCATAATTCGTCTGTGGAGCTGAATATCCATGTTTTCAACAATTTCCTAAATTGGGTTTCATTTTTTTGCATTCTCAGATGAATTGGCAACTTGTTCCATGCTTTGGTTCCCAGAGCAGCAACAGTCTTTCCCCCTTTGGTTTTGCACCTAAATGTAGGTGGTTTGAGGAGATTAGCTGATGAGGACCTGAGGGTTCTTGATGTAGTATAGGAAGTAAATCTCTCCGAGAGATACTTGGGTCCTAGTTTGAGTGAGGCTCTGAAAGTGATTAGGAGGATTTTAGGTGAGAGTCTACCTGTTAAAAATAAGATTTACAGGCAGCCTGACCCTGTCAGAGATTGCATCAGGACAGAGGTCCAAAAGATGCTGGAATTGGGAGTGATTGAACCCTCGGATATCCCTTGGGCTAGTCCAGTGGTCCGGGTACCCAAACCTCACACCCAGGGTGGTAAAAGAGAGATGAAGTTTTGTGTGGACACCAGGGGGCTCAATGCAGTCACTAGGACTGATTCTCATTCAATCCCTAGGGCAGATGAGCTGATTGATACTTTGGCCTCGGCCAAATTCTTGAGCACATTTGACCTCACTGCTGGCTATTGGCAAATCAGATTAGCTGAGGATGCCAAACCAAAAACAGCATTTTCAACCCCTAGTGGGCATTATCAATTTATTGTAATGCCCTTTGGTTTGAAGAATGCACCTGCCACATTCCAAAGGCTGGTGAACAAAGTCCTTACAGGTCTGGAAGCCTATAGTGCAGCATATCTTGATGATATAGCTGTCTTTAGCTCCACCTGGGAGGATCACCTGGTCCACCTGAAGAATGTTTTGGAGGCTCTGCAGAAAGCAGGCCTCACTATCAAGGCTACTAAGTGCCATATAGGGCAGAGCAAGGTTGTGTACCTGGGCCACCTTGTGGGTGGAGGCCAAGTTCAACTACTACATAGCAAAATCCAGACCATAATGGACTGGGTTGCTCCAACTATCCAGACTCAGGTCAGAGATTTCTTGGGCCTGACTGGGTACTACAGAAGATTTGTGAAAGGATATGGGTCTAGTAGTGACTCCCTTCAATGATCTCACATCAAAAAAGAATGCCCAAGAAGGTTCAGTGGACACTTAGCTGTCAGAAGGCATTTGATGATCTCAAACAGGCCATGTGCACTGCTCCCATTCTGCAGAGTCCTGACTACCCCAAGCAATTTATTGTCCAAACAGATGCATCTGAGTTGGGGGTAGGGGCTGTGTTGTCACAACTTAATGCAGAGGGCCAGGATCAACCAGTAGCTTTTATCAGCAGAAGGTTGACCCCCAGAGAGAAACGTTGGCCAGCTATAGAGAGGAAAGCCTTTGCTGTGGTCTGGGCCCTGAAGAAGCTGAGGCCATACCTGTTTGGCACTCACTTCATTGTTCAGACAGACCATAAGCCCCTCCTATGGCTAAAACAGATGAAGGGTGAAAACCCCAAACTTTTGAGGTGGTCCATTTCCCTACAGGGGATGGACTATACAGTGGAACATAGACCTGGGAGTAACCATACCAATGCAGATGGACTCTCCAGATATTTCCACTTAGAAAATGAAGACTCAACTGGACAAGGTTAGTCTAATCTCCTTACGTTTGGGGGGAGGTTGTGTAGGAAAGCAGGATCTGCTTCTTATGGTTACCCCCACGTTTTGCTAAATGTGATACTGTTTTTGATTAGTCTGACTGGGAACCTGCTAATCAGGACCCCAGTCTATCTACTTTCTCCCTAAACTGTTATGTCATGTACTTGGGTACACTCCAGATTGGATACTGGGGTACCCTTGTCAGTCCCTAGTATATGGTACCCATGTACCCAGGGCATAGGTACCCCAGGGGCCTCCCATGGGCTGAAGCATGTATTATGCCACCCATGAGAGGCCATGCAAAATGGAACTATAGGCCTGCCATTGCAGCCTGTGTAAGTTGGTGCACACACCACTTACTTAAGATATAGGTTTACTATATCTAAGGGTCGCTGCACTTAAAACCTATAAGTCAACCCTCTAGCAGGCCTTTACAATCCTGAGGGCAGGGTGCTTGGTTCTAAGTGAGAGGGTGCCACTGCATGAGCAGAACACCCCTGCAGCCTACGGAGTCCATTCTCCCGGGTTGTCAGTGAGGCAGCCATTTACGACATATAGAGTGGCATTATGCGACCGCGTGATGACCAACTCTAAAACAACTGAAACAAACCCTATCGTGTTTGGTGTCAAACATGTTGGAATCATACCCCCACAGCGGTAACTGGTGTGAGAGGTATGATTCCACCCCTCAGAAGCTAGCTTCGTGGGGTCCCTGGTGTTCCCGGTACCAGCCTTCTAGTGCCGGGCAGCCCAAAATGGTTGCTCCCGACAAGAGACACATTTCTGCCCTCCTGCTGCTGAGCCAAGCTCGAGCAGGGGAAGGCAGAACAATAGGCATCCTGTCACAGGGAGGTGTGACCACCTCCCAGACAGGAATTAGTGTATTAGGGATGGGTGGGTGCGCTTGCCAGCGACTGAAAGTCTGCATGAGGGGCACATTTGGTGTCCCTGTGTATAGTCCAGTTCAAACCTGTCCTGGGAGCCGTTGGCTCCCGCTCAGGTGCAAAACTGGACAAAGGACATGGGAGTAACCTCCCCACTGTCCAGACCCTCCCCTTGGAGGGTCCCCTGAATCTCTCCAACCCACTCCTGTGGGTACTTAAGGGTGTACCTGGCTGTAGGACCTTAAATTTGATGTGGACAAGACTCTGAACCAGAAATCACTGAACTTCGACTGTCTGGACATCGTGGACTTCGCTGGACTTCGTTTGGGCCTGACTTCGTCTCCCACTCAGTCTGCTGCCTCGTCTGTGCCCATGTATCATACAGGATCCATGCAGGACTTGTGGAGCATCAAGGACAACCAAAGATATCTCCCTTAGAGTTAAGGAGACCCTCCCCTGCATTCACAGGCACCACAACACTGCTGACTGGTCTGCTGATCCTGTGCTCCTACGGACTCTGAAGGCATCAGCAACACAGGAGGTGGGTTTCTATGTCCCTTGAGGTCCAAGCTGCCCTCTCACCAAGTTTGAGGTCAGAATCCCTCGTGGGAGCTGCAATACCTGAACCCCTGTGCACCGTGTACATCTGCAAGTGCATATGTTTGTTGGCGTTTCCCGAACAAGTGCATTAGGCTCCAATGAGCCCCAACCTCTGGCACCATTTCCTACCAAGAACTTTGGCCTCCTCACATCGAGTGCTCCGTGGGCTGTTGTTTGGTGAAATAGCTCGAGCTCCTCTCGCGACTCCTGTGCCTCTGGCCTGTGGGTCCACTTGAGGGTCAACTTTGCTTTTCTTGGGCTCCCCTGGTTGCTCCTGGCTTGCCCTGATTCCCCTGTGTTTGGTGAGTCTCCTGGATCTTACTGATCCAAACCGTATACATCCTTGACCTTCTGCGTGGGTTGCCGTTGCCGAGGTTTGTTGGTGCTCCCCCGCCGGACACCGACCCCTCAGCACTCGACATCCTTTATGGGACAGCTCATATCCGGCTCCTGGTCATCCTCGACATCTCCTGGTCCCCATAGCTGCGGAGTCAAGGACTCCATCAACCAACCTGAAGCACCTGACATCGGTGGGCATTCGCCTACTGAGCCCCTGGTCACTCCTAAGTGAACCAGACTCTGTCCCCTCTGCTTTCAGGTACTCTTCGACAAGAATCCACTTTTGGATTCCAACGGACACTTTTCTTCTTTCCAGCAGCGGCTCTTCTTCGAAATCCTCCATTGGGTTCGACGGCGGTTTCCAACGCCACTTCAGACCTATGCACCCGGCTTCCCTGGGATATGTAACTTGGGTACCTCGGTATCCACGGGTGGGTTGACTCTCCAACCTCCTATCTTCCACGGGGTTTCTTCGAAGTCCACTGGGAAGGGTCCTTAAACCCTAAAACTTCAACCGCGACTTTCCCATAGAATTATACGGAGCACGTGGTCATGTTCCCACACTGCACCCATCCTCCGTGGGGGATTCTACGTCCTCTCGACACTGTCTTGACTCGAGTCGTGGTTCTTATACCACTTTCTTAGTATATGGTTTGGTCCCCCCGTGGGGCCCACTTTGTATTAGTGCTATTTACTGTCATTTCTTTGCTTAAGTATTGTGTGCTTTGTGATTATCTCTGTGTAGGAGATACTGTGTCATACTAGATAGTGTTATACTAATAAATACATATTTTTATAACTACTGTGTGGTTCTCCTTTCATTTAACCAATACTATAGGGTTGCATTCTGGTAAAACAAGCTGCTTAACATTCCTTCAAGACTAAGCCTGAAGGCTGCTCTCCACAGCTACCACTTGGATAGCTTTCTAAGGTTATCTTTGACCTCTTAATTCACCATAAGGGTTGTTTGGACTGGTGCAAGGTCCCCACTTTAATTAGTGGACAGCATATACCAGGCCAACTTCTCACAATGAACTACTATATACAGAAGATACAAATCCTTCTGAGTCTAATATCAAAATCTTTTTTCATGGACTCCCTAACCTTCCTTCCATTCCTGATACTTTCTTAACTCTTGAAAAAGATGTTACTCTTCAGGAAATTATGGATGCTATGAAGAAAGCCAAAGCTCCTGGTCCAGATGGTTTTTCTGTTGAACTTTTTTCTTTCTTCTCCTCTATTTTGGCACCCAAATTATTAGAATTTCTAAATTCTTTTTTGTCCAGCTCTTAAGCCAGCAGCTCTTTTTTGGATGCCCTCATTATCCTTATTCCCAAACCAGATAAGGACCCCACCTTCTGTAAAAACTATCGCCAATTTTGTTAATCAACTACCATTGTAAAATGTTTGCAAAATGTTTGGCATCTCGTTTAGAGGATATAATTCCCCTTCTTATTAAACCTGACCAGGCTGGGTTTATTAAGGGCAGACTGGCATCTGATAATGCTAGAATGTTCTCCAATATTCATGCCCTTGGGGAAAAAATATTCCCCTCCCCTTGCAGCCTTGTCACTTGATGCTGAAAAAGCTTTTGACCGTATAAATTGGCAATTTATGTTCTCTACTCTTCACTTGTTTGGTTTTGGTCCAAAATTCATCTCACTTATCAAACTACTATTTGTTGAACCACGTGCTTGTGTATTTGTTAATGGTCATTTTTCCCCTTATTTTAATTTACATAAAGGCACTAGACAAGGTTGTCCTCTTTCACCTTTGCTTTTTCTTCTTTGTCTGCAACCCCTTCCTGAACATATCAGATGTAATCCCCATATAACTGGTTTTAAACTCAACTCCCAAGAAATTAAACTCTCTGCCTATGCAGATGACGTTCTGGTCTATATGTCTAATCCCTCCACTTCCCTAGACCCTTTTTTAAAAGAGATTGATTTGTACTCAAGTATTTCTGGTTACAAATTACATTTTTCCAAAACTGAGATTTTTCCACTAAACTCTTCTTGTTATCGTTATATGTTTGACAATACTAATTTTACATGGTGTCCCTCTAGGATTAAATACTTGGGGGTTGGTTTTCCCCCATCAGAACCAACACACTCAACCATAATTTTACTGCTTTAAAACTTAAACTACAAAATCTATTATCTTCCAGGTCTCCTCTTTTTTTATCCTGGTGGGGTAGATTAGATACCATTAAAATGATGATTGTTCCTCATGTTCTTTTTATGCTCTCTATGTTACCCTTTACAATTCTTAATTATTATTTTTCTCAAATTACTTCTATTTGTACTAAATTCCTTTGGAATAATAAACGTGTTTGTATTGCTTTATCTAAGCTAATTCAGCCTAAGACCGAAGGTGGTGTACGTTTTGTAATTAGACAATTTTATGCTTTGACCAAAGAATACCATGACTCTCCCATTTATTTTTGAACGTTCTTTATTGCATGAATTTTCATTTCATGATGTTATTTTCATGTCTAATTGTACATTCATATCTAAAAATCCTATTTTAAAATACTCCCAACAACTATTACACACAATATTTACCCAAGGGTCTGACTTTTCTCAATCCTTCCTTGCATCCTCTATTTAGTACAACAAATTTATTAAATTCCGTCACAAATCATTTTATTTCAAGCATTGGAAGGAAAAGGGTATTTTTTATGTTTATCATTTGGTTTCTCATAACTCCATTTTATCTTTCCCTCAGTTGCAAGAACAATATAACCTACCTGATTCTTGCCTACAACAATATAACCAACTATTTTCTGCTCTTCAATCCTTCTTACTAAACAACATTTTTACTTCTGACTCTTCCCCATTCACTCCTACAACACCGTTATTCAGCATTACTATGGATTCCATCCCCAAAGCATCCTTCATATATAATTCTCTATCTTCCCCTTTCCATAAGAGGGATAAATCCTCTGTCGAACTTCTATGGTAGGCAGATTTATCTCAATCACTATCTGTTCCCCATTGGGATCAATTGTGGCGTAAAAATTTTAGTACCTCCAAAGCTGCCAATATTACTCAATCTTTATTTTTTATATATAATAGAGCTGTTATTACTCCCTCCTTCATAAAATTGATTCCTCTATCTCTCTCTTATGCTGGTCATGTCTTTCCTCTGATGGCACTTTGACTCATTTACTTTATTATTGTCCTAAAGTGAATGAATTTTGGAAATCCATATGGTCAAAATGTTTATTGATTTTTTTCATGTAGTGTTCCATTATCTATTCAAAGTGTTTTTCTTGGTACCATATCTGATGATTTTAATCTCTTTTCGAAACCTGCATTATTTGATCTTTTTATTGCACTTGCTTTTAAAGTGATACTAACCTGTTGGAAAGATAACTCTAAATTATGCTTATTTGTTTGGTGGAATCTTATTTGTGATGAACATAGAATATCTACTGTCTCCTCCTCTCTGTTATCTCAAAAAATTAAATCTAATTTACTTTGGTTACCCTTTACTAAATTTCTAACTTCGCACTCATCACTTTCCTAAACTTCATTGCTTTCTTTCTACTTCTTCTCTTTCTTTCCCTTTCTTTCTTTCATTCTTCTTTCTATCTTTTCCTTTTTTCTTTCTTTCCTTTTTTGTACAAAAAAAAACAAAACTCATAAAACATAGATAAATACTATTGGTCCATTTCACTATTTCTAGTTACTTGATTTGTATTTTCATAAAGCTTTGTTGACCAATTGAGATTATTAACTCTGTTCTTTGTCTTAACTTGTTATATATTGCTTACCATTGTATTGTTTACTACCTTTAACTTTTAATAAAAAAAAGAAATATTAAACAAACAAAAAAAATTGCATAAGTAAGAAAAGAAATTCCACGAAGCAAGGAAAGGGTGCAGTACCACAGGCTGTTACTAGGAGTCCCTCTGGAGTTGTAAAGGGACCTTTATTAGCCACATAAGGTACTGCACCCTTTCCTTGCTTTGTGGAATTTCTTTTATTACCTATGCTACTGCTGGGATATAAAAACAAATCTAACAAACATTTTGATTTGCAATGCCAGTAGCTCTAACTGTCACTAATGCTAGACCTATTGCATTGCAAACGCTTGTTAAAGTATGTCACCTTAATTCTTTCCTGGCATTGTACATGGACTATTCTTTTAATTTGAGTGGTACCTTGGGCCACACCATAGCGTAACTCCTTTTTCAGTTAGATAGTTCCAACCACCTGAGTACAATTTGCTAAATACCTTGCATCTACGCATGAGCTCGAAGAGCAAACTCCAGTTCAATCATTTATGTTACTTGAATGTACATTGCAGCATTTTCTGCAACGCGATGATCCCACCAGTTCTATTTCTCAAAGCTAACCGAATGTCATCATTTATACATTCTCTCTGTTTGCAATTTATTTTGTAGGTAAATTGGTGTTATTTTATGTACTGGGTGCCAAGAACAGTTCAAAAGGTTCTCATGTCAGTAGAGCTGCCCTATATTGTCTTTCACTGATTCTGTTGGTTGCCCTTCCATTGCAAATACCTTGTTGGGAAAATGAATAGTTCCACTGGTTATTATGTCTGTAACAAACTTTGTTTCAACCCTTTTAGACTTGTAATCTACTATTACAATTGCACTTGAGGCTTGCGGTGTCTGGCTGGAGCTGTGCTTCAGCAGAGGCCGCTGATACAGTGTTTGGTGCGCATTGCTCTCTCAGATCAGTCCATGTCTACTTTCTTGTGGCCTTGGCATTCTCCAGTTGCTCAAGCTCCGATTCAATACTAGTAAATTCAGATACTTAGCTGAGCTGAGTCCACCCGACGCTAGATATGGTGGGAGAGGAGAGCAGGAGCAGAAGCAGGACCAATAAAGGTGGAGAAAAGTTGAAGCAGTGTAGGGGACTGGTGGAGACGTGGCCTGTGCAGGAGGCCTGTTGGAGGCCTGCTAACCTTACAAAAGGAGGCTCGGGGAAGGGTTGTCTGAGGGATTAAAGTACGAAAGAGTCCATGTATACATATGCCATATTCCCAATTCTGCCTTTGCTGCTCCTACCGCCTCACCCAAACAGCTAATTTTTCCCATGCTACATCCTACACGAAAAACCACCACCCTTCACTGCCTGCCCACCCACCAATGCCAGTGCTTTGTTTCTAATTCCAGCAAGGTAACAGGTGGCATGGCGGGGGTATGCAGCACAGAAGAATGCACTACTGTAACATTACACCATTGTTGTTGCCCCACCCCCATTGCCTTCTCTGTCCCAGATTTTTAACTGCCTTCTTCACTTCCTTAGTCATCTTCTTTAAGCGTTCCTCATTTTTCCTGGAGACTTGGGTCTCCTTCAGCAGCCAAAATCCCCAGAAAAAGCAGGAAAGGTATACAGTAACTTTGTGAATCCCATAAGTACAGACATCAACATTTTTACCCAGGGGGGCATGGCCGACAAGATGGCCGACTGGAAGCTCTCCCTGCCAGCTCCAACGGCCCATTTATTAATTCTCCTGTTATCCTGCCATTACCGACACATCCAACCCAGTACTGATGGCCTGATCATTGGGGAGATAAGAGCTGTCGACAAGGTGGAAAATGGATCCTCCCCGACGCCGTAACCGCCCCGCTGCCGCCCCTGGAAGCAAAACTCCCCTGCTCCTCAACATGGTGGTTGGGATAACTGCGCTGTTGACATTGGCGCCCCGAGGGGGCTAAAGCTGTGAGGGGAGAACTGGGGTTACTCGTCAGGGCTGAGGGCCTCCCCCCCTCCTCCAGGCAGCTCTGGGCTGACTGGTGGTCCTGTGGAGACGTTTCCCCTTTCGATGAGGCAGTGGCCCCTGGCCAGAGACAGAGGCGGTGAGGCGGGGCCTATAAACCCTTGTCCTGGAGGGCTCAGGCACCTGAGTGGTCCACCCAGGCCTCTGCCGTATGCCACCCTGGGATGGTGGTGCCCTGCTGTGTGGGGACTAAGCAGGGGCTGACGAGGGGAGAGACATGCCTGAGAGGCCGTAGAAGTGAAGTGAAAACCTGCGGCCCCGACAGCCGAGTGGAGGCCGGGGCCCTGTTGAGGGAGAGCAGACCGGCAGTCTACTGGATGTCTGCTCCTCTCTGTTTGGGCATGGTGCCGCCCTGCCGCATCCCGACAGCTAAGATCCTGCCTGCAGGGGCTTCTCGAAACCCTGGCCGTGTTGGTGAGGACCGGCTGAGACTGCGGCGATAGTGGATGTTGAACGGCCCCTGAGACGGGGCACTGGGTGAGGGTCCAGCTCATACTCATCAGTCACAGATTGGAGAGAGGGAGCCTGCAGACCCCTGAGGCCCTGGGGCCCTAGCTGGAAAGAAAACTGTTTGGCGGGGGTGCTGAAGGAGGCAGTGCCAGAGGGCCTCTGGGCCCTGAGATTGACGGGGACGGGCTTGAGATCGCCTCCCCCTCCTTCCAGGTGAAGGGGCGTGCCTGGCTGCCGGGTCGGGGTGCCTTAATGGGGGGCTCCTCCCCTCCTCACAGAAGACTCAGTGGAACATTGTAATGGCCCCAAAGAAACGGACATCATCTGGAGACCTCAAAGACAGATGACCCTGAGGTGGTCCCAGATATTTACATTTCGCCACACTGGCACAGCGAAAAACAGACTGCATCCTCTGAGTGCGACCTAACCCTGGGCCTTGGCGGAGGGGATTATTGCTGCGGTGCCTGGGAGGACCCCCCAATCCGGATACTCAGTAGGACTGCTGCTTTGTGGTGACAGGCATGCTGGGGAGATGCTCTGAGCCTCATCTCCTTGAACCTCCCTACATCACACAAGACACAAAGGAGATAACCAGTAGAGGTACATAAGGGGCAGCGCCCCACTTTTCCCTGATGTTCAGCAGCTACTTCACGCCCACCCATTATGGCTAGGGACAAAGAACCCTGACCACTGAAACAGGGGAAAATGGATCGGTATACAAGGGTCATGGCCCCTCAGCCTGGGGCAGAGGGAGAGACACCACCCATGCCTGATAATGCGGCAATCCTACAGGCAATACAGTCTTCCAGGGAGGCACTAGAGAGGACGCCGGAGGAGGCATTTACCAAGATAGAGTAATGTCCCCCTGGGAATGAGACATGAATCATCAGGAACTTTTTGCCTTGCCACATGGAGGAACTCGACCCAAAACTTAGAGAGCAGGGAGGGGTCACCACAGTGGCCTCATGAATAGAAAGTGTGGCATATGAACAGACTAGCTAAATGCAGCACAGTTGGCAAACAGATTAGTCAACAACATGTATGCAGATGTAATAATGATCTATGGGTTGATTATGATGAACCAGAAAATGTACACAGATTTATGAATACTTGTGATGAAATGCGTTCAAGTAACACGGACTCGAATGTTGATGACGTCCCATCTTCTACTGAGCCAACTGATCATCACACACCTGACCTCAGTGATTAAATTGATTCACACTCTGATTTGGTTGCTGTGGGTGACAGTCATGGTATCACAGGAAGATTTGGTAGACTCATCAACAAACCAAAAAAACTCAACGATTTTGTATGTGACTAGCATGCACCTGTTTGTAAAGTTTTAAGAGACGAAGATGTGTTGTAATCACAGTTACTGCCGCGTGCCATGACTATGGCACGCGATAATAACTGACTCGTGACTCACCTGCACGAGAGCAGGTATTACGTGTTCATACCGTCCCTCCCCATTGGTTCCCCCAACACTCCACATTCCACTGTACACCATTATTGCCGTTATCTTATCGTTTACTTGACAGTTGCTGCCCTGCTGTTGTGCTGTGTAGACGTGTAAGGGGCTGTAACGCCCTGGCACACCTCCTCTGGCGAGACGGCGTCCCTCCAGGGCTGACTCTTCTTCAGACATGGAGGGGGAACTGTCACAGAGGCTAGACAAAAGAAAGCAAAGTCATCACTGGAAACATGCCGCCCGGACCTGACAGAGCACAAAGGAATCAGACAGTGATAATACACTATTGCAAGCGATCACCCACATGGAGGATGTACCCCTGGACGCTGCCTCCCAGGATCCCGACTTGATGACAGTATGAGATAAAGGTGGCGATTGATGAGATGGACCAGCCTGGCGGAGAGCTGGAGGACAGTGAGTCGGCATAATATGCTTCTTGAAAGACTTTAGACGCAACGACTGGGTGTTCTGTTTTGAACTTTGTTAAAATTTTCTTTCACCCCAGGACTATGACTAGTCGGTCAATTCACAACTGAGGTTTCTAAGTTCTATGGTGGGAATTTGAAAGGGGAGGTGGTGAGATACAGACCTCTCAGGCCTAACCTGCAACCCAGTTGTCATGTTGACAGCGGGGATGCAGTGCGCAGGTAGAGGGAGAGGGTGGGGAGGGAAGGAACTGAGTGGGTGTTCTGAGTTCAAGGATGGGCTAGGGAGGGAAATTTTTGTTTACATTTTGATTGGAGTGGTAGTGAATACAGATTCAGAGGCAGGATTTACAAACACAGGCAGTACACCACCTCTACACATCACAGATGAGCAAGCCAACCACACAGGGTGATAAGGGGTACTCGTTGCTGACATAGAATGTCAATGGTCTTGGAAACAAGATCAAGAGAGGCTTGGTCACCACATATCTTTGGAGATTGAAACCTGACATAGTCCTCCTGCAGGAGACGCACTTACAAGGTTCACAGTGTGGGTTCCTGGGCATGGGGGCATATATGATGTTGTCACCCGCCGGTTTCACTACAGGATCCAGAGGGGTAGCTACTCTAATCAGGAAGACCCCCCCTTTATAATAAACACATTATGGGCTGACCCCAATGGCACATATGTTGCCATATGAGGGATGTGGGGATGGAGAGACATCACCATAGTTAGTGTCTATGCCCCTCTTTGACTCCAAAGACAGACACTGGACAAGGTAGCTGAGATACTATTGGAGGCTGGCTCCTCCACACACATCATGGGGGGTACTTTAACGACGTAGTAGACTGACACCTGGATCGCACAAGCTTGACCCCAGGGGAGGCAGGATGTCACGCCTCTGGCTGGGGTTCTGACAACTTTGGGATTGACTGACCTCTGGCGCTATTATCACCCCAACGACTGTACCTACTCATACCTTTTGGGCACTCACAAGGTGTTCTCCAGGCTGGATTATATCCTAACCCCGGCAGGAGAGATAGAGGAAGGGGAGAGGGTGGACTACCTGGCAAGGGGTTTATCAGACCATTCGCCCCACTGGCTCACAGTGGGAGCAAGATCCAGCTGGTCAAAGGCAGAATGGAGGCTCACTGCATGGGAGTTAAGGGATAAGGCAGTGGCTCGCGAAATTAGGGTAGACACTGAGCTGTATTTTACCAAAAATAAGGATTCAGTGTCGTCGGCAGATATATTGTCCGAAGTATATAAAACGAAGTATATAAAACTGTACTTAGAGACAGGGCACAGAATGTTATTACGTATAAGAGGAAGAAGGTGGTTTGGGAGATAGAGGCCTTAGAGGGCAAACTCATGGAATAGGAGGGGTGCCTTGGATCAGATGCGGACCCTCTAACCATGCGTCAGATCTCGATTACTCACAGGAAAAACCAGGCACTGGCATGCCAAGAGGCGAAGTCCTTGATCCTATCCACACAACGCCACCTGTATGAGGCAGGATATAAGGCGGGGAGATTACTGGCCAGTTGGGTAGAAAAGAGGTGGAGGCACAATTGGTACATTCCATCCAGGAAGGTGGAGTCACACATACTTCAGCACAAGAGATCGCCAATGCGTTTGCAAAATATTATGCTGACTTTTATAAGGCTCGAACACTCGCTGAAGAGCCCCAGATTAGAGGCTTCTTGGGTGATGTAACAACTCCCACTCTGGCATTTGATGATCGACTAGCGCTAGAAGAAGAGCTTACCCTAGAAGAAGTAGTGGCTGCTATAGGCAAGCAGAGACCAGGGAAAACCCTGGGCCCTAATTTAATACTGGCGGAACTCTTTAGGAGCAACGCTGACCTATTGAGCCCCTATCTACTCAAACTGTTTGTAGAGGCTAAGACGGTGTGAGTTCTCCCCCAGATATCTGTAGTGCTACCATAGTGGTGATCCACAAATCAGGAAATCCTGCTACGGAATGTGGTTCCTATCATCCAATTTTTTTTTTTTTAAAGATTCTTTCTATTAACCAAGAAAAGGAAAAACACAAATGCTTCAGAAAACATTACAGTATACATAGTGTGAGTTTGGCATATACAGATTCGTAATGTTACCACAATTCAAACCTCCCAGTGGCCTGCCCACCCAATCAATCTGACATAGGGTACAATCATACAATTTGACCCCTAACATGCCGGAGGCTCTTTATTAGACTGGGAGCTGCCCGACTCTGTAGCTCACCCAGGCCCCCCATATCTTTTCCCATTTACGAGGGCATCCCCTACTCTGGTATACTGTCTGCTCAGCCCGTTGGCACCAATCCAAATCATTTTCCCAGGAGTCTACCGTGGGGGCTGCACTGGCACCCCATGCTCGGGCGATGTTGCGCTTCACCTCCACTCCTGCTAGGGCAAGCCATGTCGTGGCCCATTTAGGCCATACTATTTCACCTGTCACCCCCGAGGATATGCCATCTCGCATCTACTGGAACCTGCTCCCCCACTACCATTGTCAGCACTCAAGCCAAGCCAATCCAGAATGTTTGAATCTTGGGGCAGGCCCACAATATGTGGAAAAAAGTTCCTATCTTGCCACAGCCCCTAATACACTGCGCTGACATACAATGACCCATACGATACTGCACCGTCCTCGAGGCATATGACCTGTGTAGAATACAGAGTTGGATCAGCCTGAATCTTGCTCGTACAGCTATCTCTCTGGGGCTCTGCAGAGCCTCTCCCCAGTCATCATCCTCAAGGAGACCCACATCCGACTCCCAGGCCGCCCGCAAGGGTCCCAGACAGTCAGGTGTGTTGTTTATTAGCTTTTTGTAGGTAAGGGATATCGCCCTAAGTATCATTGGATAAAAAAGGAGTCTGTCCTCAAGTGGTGTGTACTCCGGTATTGAGACCCCTTCCTTCAAGTGACAGTGGAGTGCATGTCTCAACTGTAGGTATCTGCCAATTTTATTATTGAATGTCAAAACAAAATTCTTGGCCACTATCTTAGCCACGGGACTACTGACCATGATAACCTCCCATATCCATAATGACCTATAGGGGTTTATGCCAAAGACATCAGCAATATTTAATATCTGTCGGCTTTCCAACTGACTGGAAACAGTAAAAGTTAGAGAGGACCCCATATATTTTTGTCCCTGGATGCCGAGAAGGCATTTGATGACGTCCACTGGCCCTTCATGTGGCAAGCCTTGTTGAAATTTGGGTTCGGACCTAAGTTTCTGGCATGGATAGAACTGCTTTATGCAGACCCAGTGGCTAAGATGGTGAATAGAGCAACGTCGGTGGAATTTCCTATTGGAAGGGGCACTAGACAGGTCTGTCCCCCCTGCTATTTGTTCTCATTTTGGAACCACTGGCCTGTATGGTTCAAGCACACCCTGACATTGGGGGTTTTAGAGACGGACTGAGGTTTCTAGGGGAAGAACTGATATCACTTTATGCCAACGATCAATCAATCAATGTGCATTTGTGGAGCACACAGCTACCTCAGCAGATGTGTCCCGGCGCTAATGCGGACTGACAGCAAAAATCAGTGGAAGGATACTACATCTGAGAAAAGAGCAAAGTCTTTAAGGCCTTCCTAAACTCTTGTTCTGACTTTTTCAGGCGCAGATGGAGAGGCAGGGCGTTCCAGAGTTTAGCTGCCCTTACCCAAAAAGACCTTCCCCCTTGACGCCCTTTGACATATTGTGGAACACGAAGCAGACACGAGTGCTTAGATCTCAGTAAGCGATCCTGATGATAAAGGCTGAGCCTCTTCTTGAGATAACAGGGGCCACGGCCTCCTGTACATCACCCACCCGAACACGACCCTTCCGAGTACGTTTCAACTATTTGAAAACTATGGTGCCCATGCAGTCTATAAGATTAGCTAGGCTAAGTAGAGCCTCTACCCTTGGGGTGGCCACCACGACACACGAGATCTCCCAGGGCATCTGCGCCTGACAGAGAAGGCTTTAAATCTCTAGGCCTTTATGTAACCACAAACGTTGTGGCTAGTCTCGACTGTAACATCTGGAGAGTCATGATGGAATTCCATGGTGACTTGGAAAGGTGGAGATTGCTGCCCCTAACACGTTTTGGTAGAGCCGCCATGTATAAGATGGTCAAACTGACAAAACTTCTTTATATCCTCCAAAATACGTAGCATAAAATCCCAGAGGATATTTTTGTCCACAATAGATAAGGAAGTCTGTACACTTTTATGGGACCGAGGCCATTTAAGAGAGGCACTACAGATACTTCAATGCAATCAGTATAATGGGGGAATTGCGCTTCTAGATATACGATCATATTACCGGATCGCACATTTGATAGCAATCAATGATTGGGGGCACTTACCAGGAGATCACCTGACCTATGCCCTAGAGAGGCTCCATTTCCACTACATCTCTGGTGGCAAAGAGGGAAGACAATTACTACCGGCAACCCAGAGAACAACAGAAGCCTGGAAGAGGGTAGAAAGACGAATGGGATGGAAGAAAAGAATTATCTGTGAAACTCCACTGTGGGATGGAACATGCCTGCCCGAAATTGGGAAAGTGCAGGGAATTTGGACATGGGACACAATAGGAAATCCAGACGAGGGGGCTTCCTGGAGGATGAGTCTCTGATCCCCTTTAGCTCTCTCCAACAAGACTACCAGTTAAGTGACATCCAACGGTTCAAATATTTACAACTACAACATGCATGGAGGGTGGAGAGGCTGGACGTGGGGGACATTCCTGAATATGTGCCTTTGGAGGGAAGATTGCTCCAGGTGGAAATAGCTGAAAAAACAGTCTCATGGGCCTAGAGGACACTAATTAACATTTTGCCAGACTCATTGATGAACTTGAGGGTCCAATGGGAAACTATGGTGGGGGAAAAGGATGAGACTGATTGGGAGGCGGCACTAATGCACCCGAGAGATGTAGCCAATAAATCAAGGCTAAGAATGATCCAATCCAAGATCGTTCATAGTATATATTACGACAGGGCCTGTTTACACAAATTTGGATGGGCAGAGTCTGCGCTGTAGAATAGAGCGAGGAACATACATACACATGCTCTGGGAATGCTCTAATATACATTCCTACTAGTAAACAATTTTGGAGGAACTCAACAAGATACTGGGGGAAAAGATACCGATGGACACGAAGTACATCCTGCTGGGCATACCCACAGAGGTAGATAGCTCCCGAATCAAACTCCTGTTCAGTAACTTGGGCCTTATAGTGGCCAAGAGGGATGCAGCCAAATACTGGGGTGTTCCGGAATCCCCACCTTAAAGGAATAGAAAACGGGAATGGACCTTTACATGGGTGCCGAAAAAGTCACGTACAAGGCAAGAGATTGCCAGAAGAAGTTTTATACGGTTTGGACTCCCTGGTTGCAATCCTGTGGGTTAGATGTGGGTGAAGAGATTGAACGGCCCTCATCATCGCAACCTGTGTGAAATGTGAGAATGAATGGTGGACTTTAGGATGTTTGATGACCCTGCCTATGATAATGACGTAATGTACTATTACCTGTTTGACGGTTCCACGCCCATGTATTTATGATTCTCCATGCATGGTTGTGCATCGTATATTGTTTGCAAGAAAATCTCAATAAAAATATATTTTTTAAAACATTGTTACCCAGCCCACGAGGAATTGTAGGCCTTCATAATGAAGGACTTAGACTCTAGTGCAATTAACTCTACTGCTAAGAGCATTACATCTACCTCACTCATATATGGAAATGTTATTGTTTTGTGCCCATCTGGACCAACCTATCTCAAACCAATGCTGTATGAGACTCTCCATGTCTGAGTTGCTCCATAGACTTGTACAGTCCTCTGAACATTGTTCATACCACACTGAAGAAGAGGTGGGTGAGCCACCAAAAGTTTGATCTAAGCGCAAGATTGAAGCCTGCCTCTGACTCAGCTCGAAGCCCTGTTGGAACCTCGAGCCTTTAACGAGCTGAACTTTCAAGTGGCTTCTGCCTGCCACCCTCTTTAGAACAAGGGAAGCAGGTTTGAGTCTGAGCGTCACCTCAACATCCTGTGATGCTGAGCAAATCACTCACTCTCCTCATGCCTACAAAAAAGAATGTGACTTTGTGTAATATAACTGGCGCTCGTGTAATGTGCTCCATTACCTTTGGGTCAAGTTGGAGCTATATAAAAACTACACAAAAAGGTAAAAACAAAGCACTAACATTAAGGAAAGACAAATCGATGACACACATATACAGATATGGACTGGCCTGTAAAGAAACATGACATGACTCTGAAAGGCTAACCGGCTGGGGTAAAGTCTGTTGAATGCCTGGAGACAATTGAAAGATGCACTCATTTTATTTCAGGAAATGCCAATAGTGCCTTCAACTCAGACTTGCTTTAGAATGAGAAGATGTCTCGATCTAATATCAGAATTGAGACCAGTACATAGGATGTGGCTTAGCGGCTAGAGCGGCTGACTTTGAAGCTGGGGAACCAGGTTTGAGTCTGGCGGGAGGTTCAAACAACCTATGATTCTGGGCAAATCACTTAATCTCCCTGTGCCTAAAAAAAATAAAATAATGAATGTGTCCATCTGTAATGTAACTGGTGCTTATGTAAAGCACTTCAATACCATCGAGTTCGCGCTATATAAAACTACAACAACAACAAAAACATTGACCTATTACAAAGTAGAGCATGGTGCACTACGTGATCAGGCTTCTAACTTGGATACGTTTGCTTTCCAGTAGTGAACATGTGTGTGTTTTAAAGATACAATGACTCAGCACTACTGTGAGGGTGAGTGGGAGAACAGGATAGACTCCACAACGTCGCATTTGTAAATTAGCGAGTGAATAAGTGAGCTAACAGACAGTTTGGCACTTGTGGTCGCTGATTTTTACAAATTGAGACCAGAAAACCTGGATAAATTGCGGCTTTCCCACTTAAATTGTGTGATCTTCTGCAAATATTTTATTTCACCAAAACGTCTTTTTATGTAGTATCCCGTTTGAAAGCACTTTCAAATATGTGAGTTCAGAATAGTAGTTGTGCAAAAACCTACTGTGTTTGCTTTAATAGACTATAATGTTGCTCTATAATAATCTGGACCATGTACAAGGTTTACATGACAACGGTCTTGCCTCTTAGTTCACTAATGCTTCATGTTTAAAATCTATCACTTTCAATAAGTATTTCTCAGTGCAGTGCAGTGCTATGTGAGGTATTAATGTCAATGCTTCCACATGTTAAAGGAATGCACTTTTTTGACTTTTGAAGAGACTTTATCATATTTTATGTGATGTTTGCTGTGTGATTTACATTGCAAACATTTTCAGGGTTCCGCTCGCGCATAGGCTCTAAGAGCCGAGGCAGACCCTTGGCTCGGCTCTGGCTCACAGCTTTTCCTTTTAATTTTCAGCTCGCCCACTTCTACTCTGTAGTGGCTGAAAGCGGCAATCAGTGCTCTCAAAAATGTTGGGAAATTTCTAACTTAATCAGTATAATTATACTGCCTTGCAAAGTGTTTTGCTCTACCCTCAGCTTTAATCGCTGCTTTGAGGGGTCAACTGCAGGGCTCGCCACCATAGACCGGCTCACCGGACATATGGTGCGAAAGCGTAGGATAGGCTTATTTATACCTTTCTCTAGTACCACCTGGCAGGTGGTGTCAGAGAACTGTTTCTGCACAGGCTGTTCAACAGCCTCCCTGTGTCCATCCCCATCAAGTGTGCCATGTTACTCTTAGTTTTTTGACTTCAGCAGTGCCCTCAGCAGTAACAGTTGGATTGTGCTGAGAAGCTAAATTAAAATATTTCAACCCAGTTTTACAATATTTATGGATTTTTAAATATCTCAAAATATTCCAGGACTGTAGTTGAAATAGTAAATAGACCCCTTGG
>CAWUFW010024725.1:0-55752 GCA_963921515.1 Calotriton arnoldi | reverse complement strand
CGCATTTCAGAGTGTGCTTCCGGTGTTTTGCATTTGGCTGGTGATTTGTTTTTGTTTTTTGACATTTTAAAGATGTGTAAGAGGTCTCCCCCGTTCGCTCTGCTCTGATGAGTTTCACTTTGTCACTCGTTTGATCCCCTCACTCTGTATTCAGTCAAACAATACGTTTTGCTGGCCTGGTGATCAGTGTGAAAGTGAAAGGTACCAGCAGGAGTGGCCCGCGCTCCTCAATAACACCCAAATTGAGGGCCTTTTATAGTAATTTTCACCACAGAAAGCAATGGAAATTGCACAGTCAGCTTTGGGTGAGCAAATGTAGCTGTACAAAGCAAATCAAAACTCAGCATAATAAAACGTCATACAATACCACCATCCTAGCACTACAGCCCTAAATGAATAATAATTATGCTCTTCTGACCTAATGTCATCAGAGGTGTCAGAACACATCTGGTTATATAAACCATAGAAAGACTCATAAGGGAATGAACTACAGTGTGGCGGCAGGAAGAGCCTTGAAAACTATCTAAAGGCTTCCTCTAGAATTCTTTGAGAACAACTTGTCCTATAGCACTGAGTCAGCCCTGGTGGAGGTTTCCGAGGCTATCCGGGATTGTCTGGATGCCGGCGGGAGGGCAGCCCTGATTTTGCTGGACCTCTCGGCGGCATTCGACACTGTTCCCCACTGGTTGCTACTCACCCGACTTGCTGAGATTGACATATCTGGCACTGCTTGGGGCTGGCTCAATCTTTTTTGGAGGACCGGATGCAACAGGTATGGCTTCCCCCTTTTTCTTCATCACCACAGAGGCTGTCTATGGGGGTCCCACAGGGGTCCTCCCTGAGTCCCCTCTTGTTCAACATCTATGTTACCCCTTTTGTCCAATTGGCGGAGGATTTGGGGGCCAAAATTATTGCTTATGCTGATGACACCCAGCTCCTGTTCACATGGGGGAAAAATGAGTGGTCCACCTCCTCCGCTAAAAATTGCTTGATCAAAGTTTTCCACTGGCTGGCATCCGCACAACTCAAATGTAACGAGGAGAAATCTGAAATTCTCCTCTACGGAAAGTTTCCTCCACAGTTTAGAGAGGCACTGTGGCCATCTGATTCCGCTATGCCAGTCTCAACAGGACAACCCGCTAAGAATCTTGGGGTTTGGTTTGAGGAGAACCTTACGTTCTCGACCCAGATCAAGAAGTTAACTGGGAACTGTTTTGGGTTGCTTAAAACCCTCAGGAAAATTCTCCCACTCCTTCCTAGGGCCGCTAAAGAAACGGCCACCCGAGCCCTTATTTTATCGAGGTTAGATTATGCCAATGCTTTGTATGTTGGCATTCCGGGCTATCTGCTTAATAGACTACAGGTGGTTCAGAATGCGGCGGCCAGGCTTCTCCTCAACATCCCCTTTAGACAACATCTGCGCACGCTCCACTGGCTGCCCGTAACAGAACGGGTTAAATTTAAATCCTTAGTCATAGCACATCGGGCCCTTCATGCCTCAGGTCCATCCTACTTACGAAAGCGCTTTTCTTTCTATACTCCTTCGAGACAACTGAGCTCTGCCTCACAACTCCTGGCTTGTGTCCCCGTTTCGGATTGCAAAGGATGGGTGGCAGCTCCCTTGCTGTGAAAGCAGCTCTTGCATGGAACTTGCTGCCTCTTGCTCTCCGTAGCATTCAGGACCCCATTCTTTTCAAAAAGAACCTGAAAACATTTCTCTTTATTTAAACTGGCTCTCCTCACTCCTCAAGGCTCGCGCTGGGACACTCCTTGGAGTATCTATGCGCGTTACAAATACAAATAACATAACATAACATGTTATTTCAAAATAAATAATACACATTTTGCTCCCTGCTGTGTCAATTAGAAATATAAACACACAATAAATATTATGAAGCAGCAACCACATTAGTACAAAATGGAATTGAGGCCTAGTTTAGCATAAGTGTAGGAAAGTAGGATCTGCTTTTATGATTACCCCCACTTTTTGCCTGGTGCTAAGCTGTTTTTGACTAGTCTGACTGGGATCCTGCTAATCAGGACTCCAGTCTCTCTGCTTTCTCCCATAAATTGTTATGTTCAGTACTTAGGTACATCCCAGATTGGATACTGCGGGTACCCTTATCAGTCCCTAGTATATGGTACTAAGGTACCCAGGGCATTGGTACCCCTGAGGTCCCCCATGGGCTGAAGCATGTATTATGCCACCCATGGGAGACCATTCAAAATGGAACTACAGGCCTGCCATTGCAGCCTGTGTAAGCTGGTGCATGCACCACTTAAGATATATATAGGTTTCCTATATCTAGGGTCACTGCACTTAACACTTATAAGTCACCCCTATAGCAGACCTTTACAATCCTGAAGGCAGGGTGCTTGGTTCTAAGTAAGAGGGAGCCCCTAAATGAGCAGGACACCCCTACAGCCTACGGAGTCCATTCTCCCGGGTTGTAAGTGAAGCAGGGTAGGAGATATATAAACGTGTTAGTGAGTACTATATAATAAATACATATTTTTATAGATAACATGTGTGGTTCTTTTTCATTTAATCTATACCTATAAGATTGAATTCTGGTAAAACAAGCTGCTTTACACTCCTTCGGGACTAATCCTGAAGGCTGCTCTCCACAGCTACAACTTAGAGAGCTTTCTATGGTTGTCTAAGACCTCCTAAATCACCATAAGGGTTGTCTGGACTGGTGCAGGGTGTCCACTTACATACGTGTACATCATATACCAAGCCAGCCCCTCACAATAAGTAAGAAAAACATAGTTCTGTACATCCCATTATTGTGTAAATTGCAATAGGCTCATGTTAATATGCACATCAGATTTAAATCAGAACATAACCTGAAATAAATTGAGGTGGAATAAAGACTAAACAGCTTTCGGATTCAGTATCCTTGACATTCAGGAGCGGCGAGTTCCCAAGAAACTATGGAGCATATGTAGAAGGAAATGTCGGAGCACGGAGCTGTGCCAAATTTGGCAGCTTCGCGCTCCAACATTTCCAAAACGCAGTGATGCACCGTATTTACAACAATACGAAGCATCCCTCTGTTTTTCCTAGCACTGGTGCTAAAATTAGCTGCCCAGCGCCAACACAGGCACCCTTGCACTTTAGTGCAAGGGTGCCTTCGTTACAGGGAATGATTGTTTATGTGCAGGAAGGTGTCCCTTCCTGCACATAAACAATCCATAATGGCAATGTATTCCTTCTATGTGTGCTGCACAATCCAGCACATAGAAGTAGAACATCGTCATTATTTAATGATTGTTTATGTGCAGGAAGGGACACCTTTCTGCACATAAACAATCATCCATGGCATTTTGCTCTTTCTATGTGTGCTGCTGAACGAAGGATACCTAGAAAAAGCAAAAGCGTGGAGAAGTAAAAGTATTTCTCCTCACATCACTATTCTAACACCTGCTCTTGCATGGTGTTGCCTCAGTTTTACACATCCTTGTAAATCTGGGGCTTCGTCAAAAAGCAATGGGTGTGGTGGTAGAACACTCACAGCCACACCCATTGCACGCCCCTTTCAACCAGATACCTGCGTGAAAGGGTACCTTATTTACAAAGTGGCATTAAGCCACAAAAACTGGCTTAACGCCACTTTGTAAATAAGGAGCAGGGCATTGCGCCACAGGAACGCCGGTAAAAGTGACATTCATGTGGCACAATGCCCGTGTAAATATGCCCCTATATGTTTTAATTATACCCTATTATAAAATTTAAAAAGAACATTTTTTTTTTAAAAAAGTTAGAAAACACAAAAAGAATTTAAAGTTGTTACAAAATGGTAACAAAAGTGGTTCTTTTCAAAGCTACCCTATGGTTTTATTATCTATGTTATTTGTAGTATGTTTCCCTTTTTCCCCATCTTAAAAACTGTAGACAATCTCTTGCGTGCGGTCCAAGGGGGCAGTGCTGTCTGCTTTACTCTCGCGAGACCATACCAAAATTTGAAAGTCTACTCTTGTAACTGCCAAAAATCTACCAATTACATTTATAATTTTGCGAGCCTCCCATTTTTTCTCTCCTCATATAACTCTATCTTGTTCCTGGAGATTATTCATTCTGCTGAGCACTTCTCTTGTGACTGAGATCTCCATACTGCCCCATGGTTCGCCTCTGCATTTTGGGAGAATATGCCGTTAATTGTGGTATTGACAACAATCTTGGAATCCCAAACTTGGACATAATTTGGATTGGTCATAGAGGTATGATGTGACATCAATTGTTACCAATGGTTGAGAGCATTTTTGGATTGTGAGCAGTCAGACCTGATGATAGTGCACTGTGGTGGCAATGACCTAGCACAATCACAGGGGTTGCGCTTGAAATGCAAATGAAGGAGACCTGTTCACAATTGATGTCTCTATTTTGTCACACTGCCTTTGTATATTCTAATATATGTCAAAGGCAAAAATGACAATGGTTAAAAGATTTGTGTCCTAAGATTGAGAAATCCTGGAAGCATGTCAATAAAACAGCATCTGCAATGGCACTTGCTCTGTATATCATAACAATATTCATTTTGATATGCCAGGTGTCTTTAGGCAAGATGGAGTTCACCTCACTGCAGAAGGGAGCAGGATCTTCCTTAATAACATCAAGGATTGCATCCAGTTCTATGTGTAACTGAACATTACACACTATAAACACAAAGGGGCATATTTACGAGGAAGTGGTGGAGCGTGGCGTTATCCTCCTTGGCTTAACGCCGCGCTCTGCCACTTCTGAAATGCAGGGCTGCAACGTATTTATAAGGATACGGTGCAGCCCTGCGTTTCCCCCTGCGCTGGTGCTAATTTAGACGCCTAGCGCCAATTCAGACACCCTTGCACCATAGTGCTAGGGTGCCTGCGTTGCAGGGGAATATTGTTTATGTGCAGGAAGGTATCCCTTTTTTGTATCCCGTTTTGTAACGTCATTATTTTAAAATGATTGTTTATGTGCAGGAAGGGACACCTTCCTGCATATAAACAATCAATGCCCTTTTGTTGTTTCTATGTGTGCTGCACAATGCAGCACACATGTAAACAGTAAAAACGAGGAGCAACATTTCTCCTCGTTGCGACAGGGTAAGACCAGGTTTTCCCTGGTCTTAATTTTGGTGCTGCCCCATATTTACGCCACCCTTGTAAATATGGGGCAGCGTCAAAATCAATGGGTGTTGCGATGGAACACCCACCACAACACCCACTGCCCGCCCATTTCACGCTAAGTATAGCGTGAAAGGGTGCCTTATTTACAAGGCAGCTTTAAGCCACATTAAGTGGCTTAACGCTGCCTTGTACATAAGGCAAAACGCCTATCACTACCACAACTGCGGAAAAAGGGACGTTGTGGTGGCGATCGGGCTTGTAAATATGCCCCAAAGGCTCTTGTCAGACACTAGGGATGGAAACATACTGCCTTGTCAAGTCAGACATCCCCCCAGACTAACATGTGCAAAGTAGGCTGTGGGTAGAAACTGCTCTCTCTGCTCATACCTTTCTTTATGATGATAAGTGTTCATAGTGGGGTATAAAATGGTGTAGCCTCTCTGCTGAGAACTCTCTCTTGGACAACTGGTGTGCATATTTGAATGTGAGGACACACTCGGCTCTCCCTCAAACATCTCCCTATCAGGATAGGCATGTGTAGTAGGGTGTAGACACAGATAGACCTCTCCACTGAAACTTATTTCCAGAGTCACAAACACATATAGTAGCATGTGCAAAAGAATGTCCCTATCCACTATCACATCTGCAACAGCTGATAGCTGTGTGTTGTAGTGTATGAAGATGCACTGACTCTGTGCCAAGACCTCTTGTACGAGAGGTCTCTATATGACATTGTGGACAAGAACCAGTCTCTCTACGGAGACCTCACTGTTGCATGCCAAGTCAACATACTAGAGTATTCAAATAAATGACTTCTTCTTTACCAACTCTCTGTAGCATTAAAAAATGTGCATAGTACTTTTTAGATACATGTACATGCAGGAGCACTTCTGCACTCCCTGAAGATGGAAGTGGCAGTTTTAGTCAACATTACAATACTGTAATAATATTCAACTCTATAACAACTAATAAATAAACAAATCAGTAGTAACTTTAAACTTTTTTTATTACAACAACATGATTTGACATATCAAACTTTAATAACTATATTAATAAACTATTTCAACAACTGTAAAACAAACTAAACAATCAACTTCAATAATTTATAATGTCTTCATCAGAATATGATGAGCAACCTGGTGTAGTTGCAGCACCTCAGCCTTATATGAGGCCACATGATAAAAAAGCCTCAGCAAAGTTTTTCATGTGTACAGTTTTTTAAAAGCAGTTCACAAAGGGTAGCTCGGACAGAGTTAGCTCGTGCTGTTGAACCGGAGAGCTCTTTATATGCTTCCACAGCTTTTCAGCCTGGATATACTGTGCCTGCTCAGGTACTTACTGCTGAACAACACAATAATCCTGCTTCACTTAATAAGGCTCTTTTTTATTCCTTAGGTAAGCACATATTTTTTCATTAGAGACAAGTAGACCTGCACAAGACACGGTTGTGCATGACGACAAATGACCTCCTAGGTAAAAAGAACATAATCACTTCTCCAATTAATTGTTTTTTTCCTGATTTTCCACATAGTTATTCTTTCCTGTTTCATGAAATGCGAACAACTTTTCTTTTTCTCCTCCATCTATTTTTTGACATGGTGCTTTTCTTTTTCACAATCTGTATATTCCATTTTCCTCCTACAAAAAGACAAAATAACCAGAAAATTAAAACTAAAACACAGGTAAATAATTGCTAACAGTGATTTATCACTATATTCTCTAAACCTTCCTACATCTTTCACCCATAATCACATATTTAATAGCAATATCTCCACTCAAACATCTCATGGGGTAAAATATGTGTACAGTATGGTTCATAAAAACACAAGGGCATGTATTAACAGATTGCAGTTTCTTAGTTTTATAATTTGAGAAACTCTACCTGTTTTACTTACAACTACATATAGAGTGAACAGTTAATTTTTTAACTCAACGTGCAATGCTTGCTGATATATCTCTACATTTTAATGTCTACTTCTCAAAAGTTATATTTAGAAATCTACACCTCTACACACAGCTTTTCACTCAGTAAACCTTGTGTAGATAAAGTTTACCAACAGTAGTCCACTTACTGACACTTCTTGACAAAGTTCCTAAAATATATTATTGTATACCTGAACTTGGAGCTGTTTCTTCAATGCAGCTGAATACAGCAGTCTCTTTCAGTTCCAAATTAAGTCACATCTTCTGAGACTTCCTTCTCCTCCAAAGCACCAAAGCACCAAGGACAGTCTGAGCTATCTCTGTTTCTGCAGCCAATCACATCACAGCATTTCTTCAACCATATAATGAGTGCCAACTATTGGTTGACCTTGGCCCTTTTTTCTACTTCTCCCATGCGATCTGGTGAGACTGCTGCAGGATCAAAAAACACCTTATGGCATGCCTGTAGATGTTCTGTGCAGGTCTCATAAGTGTCTCACAGGATCGAAGAAGCCTCATGCAGCAAGCTTCACTCCCTGAAGCTTGTGTTTTACTCTTGCGGGACTCTCGCGAGATCACTACAGTATTGTAGGGAAATAGTAGTATATGGAAAGGACAAGCCTCCCCTATGACAACCCTCTCTTGCATAATGGGTGTCGATATTAGGGTGTGAGGAGGGTCTGCTCTCTCCTTTCGAGACTTCTCTCTCAGATGACATGTGTGCGCAGTAGAATTTGGGGAGGTACTGCCCTCTCCTTTGAGACATTTATCTCATGTGATGGGTGTGCATAGTAGGGTGTATGGAAAGCAATTGGCCTTTCCTTTCTGACCTCTCTCTCAGATGACGTGCGTGTGTGTAGTAGGGAGTGTGGATGGACTGGACTCTCCTTTGAGACCACTCTTTCAGATGACGGGTGTGGTAGCAGAGTGTGTGGATGATCTGGCCTCTCCTTTGTGACCTCTCAAGTGGCAGGTGTGTGTAGTAGTGAGTGGATAGGGACTGGCCTCTCCTTTCACACCTCTCTCTCAAATTACAAGTGTGCATAATAGGGTGTGCAGATGGACTGGCCTCTTATTCGAGACCTCTCTCTCAGATGACGAGTGTATTGGAAGTAATAGGCCTCTCCCTTGAGACTTCTCTCTCACATGACAGGTGTCCGTAGTATGGTGTGTGGATTGGCTGGCCTCTCCTTCGAGATCTCTCTCTCAGATGACAGATGTGCATAGTAGAGTGTATGGGAAGTGACAGGCTTCTCCTTTGAGACCTCTCTCTCAAATGATGGGTGTGCGTAGTAGTGAGTGGGGAGGGACTGGCCTCTCCTTTCCAGACCTCTCTCTCACATGATGGGTGTGAGTAATAGGGTGTGTGGATGTACTGGCCTCTCCTTTCACACATCTTTCACAGATGATAGGTGTGCATAGTAGGTGTGTGGATGGACTGGCCTCTCATTCAAGACCTCTCTATCAGATGACGGGTGTACGTAGTTGTATGAATAGGGAGCAACTGGCCTCTCCTTTCAGACCACTCTCTCAGATGATGGGTGTGCGTAGTAGGCTGAATGGGGAGCAACTGGCCTCTCATTTCAGACCTCTCTCTCAAATGACGGGTGAGGATAGTAGGCTGTATGGCGAGTGACAGGCCTCTCCTTTGAGACCTCTCTTTCAGATGAAGGGTGTGCGTAGTGGGGTGTGTGGATGGACTGGCCTTTCCTTTGAGACCTCTCTCTTAAATGACAGGTGTGCATAGTAGTGAGTGGGGTAGAACTGGCCTCTCCTTTCACACCTCTCTCTCAAATGATGGGTGTACGTAATAGGGTGCCGGGAGGGACTAGCCTCTCCTTTCAGACCCCTCTCTCAGATGAAGGGTGTGCGTAGTAGTGTGTGGGGAGGGACTAGCGTCTCCACTGAGACCTCCTTTTTGGATGATGAGTATGCATAGTAGGGTGTGCAGAGGGACTGGCCTCTCCGTTGAGACTCTTCTCTTGGATAATGGATGTGCATAGTAGGGTGTGGAAAGAGCCTTACATCTATTCACGACTCTTCCCAACCCATTGGGCGTAAATAGTAGACTCTGATAAACACCTTCTCCACTAAGAGTCCTTCCTACAGTAAAAATTGTGCATACCAGAGTGTATTCAAAGATCACCTACTCCTTCCTATTTTTCAGGATCCCACGAGAGTTTCGCGAGATCATAACATTTAAAAAAAGAATTAACCTTCTACTCATCACAGTACTTATGTCTTACACACTTCCTCTCAATAACAATCACCACAATATGCATTTCTGCTAGGAGAGTGTATTGAGAATTCACCTAATCCTTTTTACTATTCACGATCTTGCGAGAGTCCCACGAGATCCTACTTTTTTTTTACAACAATATACATTTATTTACATTAACAGTAGTTATGTCTTAGCGACCACCTCTCCAAATCTAGGGGGACAGGATGCCTTTATGCTGCCCACTTTTGTAGCTTTTATACTTCATTCCCACAACACATGCAATTTTTCTCAGTAAAGAGTAATGGCGGCCATTTCATTTCCAAAACTCCAACAGCCAGCCAATCGGAGCATCCGCTCCCACTGGAGTGTGAAGGCTCCTACAAGAGGGTGAATGCTCATGGGAAAAATGGGCCTCTTGCCCAATTGCAAGGCTCTATTTTTTAATTTGCGCTCTAGCTGGACGCTCACGAGACTCTCACGAGCTCAACAGTCCAAATATCTATATTTTTTTACCCTTAATATCTCAAAAAATACTGAACAGATTTACACCAAATCACAAAAAGCACAATCTGCGGATCTCCACCCCAAGTGCGGACATAAAGATACTACTCGTAAATGCCCTTTGTGAATTCCCAAAGTCTTAAACTTAGACGTTTGGTCTGAGTTTAGACCAAACGTCTAAGTTTACCTTTGTGAATCGGGACCTGCATGGCTGTCTTTTATGTTTTGTAACAGCTGCCATTAACTAATCAGATACTGCCTTCTCATTCACATGTACCTTAGTATACCGCAAAGTTACCGCAGTATACCGCAGCACAATATATAACTAAGTATTTCAGTACTTATACCTTTAACACTACCTATACTATTTACACCGACTACCAAAAATTACCAGTTTCACCACATAATCTATATTCCTGCCACATTACATCTACATCCATTCACCAATGTTCACTCTACATCTGTTTCAAGTACCACACTTCACTGTACGCCACTCAACTTTACGCTAATCCACTGTATGCCACTCCACTGTACCCCACCCCACTCTATGACACTTAATTCTACACCACTCCACTGTGCGCTATTCCACTCTATGCCACTCCACGCTACTCGAGTTAAAGCTACTCCACTGTATGCCCCTCCACTCTTTGCTACTACATTCCACTGTATGCAACTCCACTCTACGGCAGTACACTCTATGCTGTTCCACTCTATGCCACTTTGCTATGTGCCACTCCAGTGTACATCACTCCACTGTATGCCACTTCACTCTAAGCCACTGCACTATACGGCACTCCATTGTACGCTATTACACTGTACACCACTCCACTCTATGCCACTACACTATATGACACACCAATGCATGCCACTCTACTCTACTGTACTACACTCTACTCTATTCCACTGTACGCCAATCCACTGTATGCAATTCCCCTACATGGCACTTCACTGTACGTCTTTCCACTGTACGCCACTACACTCAACGCTATTCCACTCTACAGCATTCCACTATAAGTTACTCCACTGTATGCCACTCCACTCTATGGCACGCCACTCTACGGCACTACACTCTATGCTATTTCACTCTACACCACTCCACTCTAAGACCCTCTGCTGTATGCTATTACACCGTACGCCACTACAGTCAACACCTCTACACTCTACGTTGGTCCACTGTCCAATATTCCACTCTACACCACTCCACTCTTTGCCACTCCACTGTACAACACTCCACTGTATGCTATTCCACTTTTCGCCATACTTTTATACGGTATTACACTGTACGCAACTACAGTCTGTCATTGAAATCTACAGTGTTCGACTCTACGCCACTCCAGTCTACCCCACTCCATGGTACGCCACTCCACTGTAAGGGATTCAACTCTACACTACTCCACTGTATGCCACTAGACTCTACGCTTTTCCACTGTATGCCCCTCCACTGTACGCTATTCCACTGTAGGCCACTGCACTTTAGGACACTTAAGGATACGCAACGCCACTCAATTCTACGCTATTCCATTGGAGGCCACTCCACTCTACGCCACTTCACTGTACTGTACGGTACTCCACTGTATGCTATTCAACTCTATGCCACTAGACTGTACGCCACTCCACTCTATGCTGTTCCACTGTATGCAATCCACTGTATGCAATTACACTGTACGCCACTCCACTGTACGGTATTCCACTCTATTTCACTCCACTATACGCCACTCCCCTGTATGGCACTCCACTGGATGATACTCCACTATACGCTATTCCACTCTACGCCACTGCACTCTATGCCACTCCACTGTACGCTTTTGCACTGTATGCCATTCCACTGTATGCTACTCCATTCTATGCCACTTCAATATACACAACCCCACTCTACAACACTCTATTCTATGCTATTCCATTAGACGCCACTCCAATCTACGCCACTGTATGCTATTCCACTCTACCCAACTCCACTATACGCCACTCCACTGTATGCCACTGTACTGTACACTACTCTTCTGTACGCTATTCCACCATATGCCATTTCAGTCTGCAACACTACACTGTACACTATTCCACTCCACTGTACATTTCTCCTCTCAGTGACACTACAGTGTATGCTACTCCACTCTATGCCACTCCATTCTATGCTATTCCATTGGACGCCACTCCAGACTACACCACTCGACTCTATGCTATTCCACTCTACCCGACTCCACTATACTCCACTCCACTCTACGCCACTGTACTGTACACTACTCCACTTTACGTTATTCTACTCTACGCCATTCCACTCTACATTATTCCACTGTATGCCATTCCAGTCTGCTATACTCCACTGTACACTATTCCATTGTATGCTACTCCACTGTATGCTACTCCACTCTTCGGCACTCCAGTATATGCTACTCCACTCTATGCCACTCCATTCCATGCAATTCCATTGGGTACCACTCCTCTCAACGCCACTCCACTGTATGCCACTCCAGTCTATGCCACTCCATAGTACGCCACTCCACGCTACTCCACTCTACGCCACTCCACTGTACTCCTCTGTATGCTATTCCACTGTATGCCACTCCACTCCATGCTATGCACTATATGTCCTCTACTGTACTCTACTCCACCATACACCACTCCAGTGCAAACCACTCCACTGTATGCCACTCCATTCTATGTTATTGCGATGGACTTCACTCCACTCTATGCCCCTTCTTTGTATGCTATTCTACTTTACCACATTCCACTGTACGCCACTCCTGTCAATGCCACTCCATTCTACGCTACTTCACTGTACACTACTCCACTGTATGTCACACCAGTCTATGGGACTCCACTGTACGACACTACACTCTATGCTACTCCACTGTATGCTGTTACACTGTACGCCACTACAGTCTACACCACTACACTCTATCCCGCTCCACTCTACAATGCTCCACTCTATGGTATTCCACCCAACACCACTCCACTCTATGCCACTCCACTGTATGCCACTCAACTGTATACTGTTCCACTCTTCACCACTCCACTATACGGTATTACACTATACACATCTACAGTCTACATCATTCAAATATATACTATTCGACTCTACGCCACTCCATTCTACCCCACTTCATGGTGCGCCACTCCACTGTATGCTATTTTACTCTACGCTACTTTACTGTGCACCACTCCACTTTACTCTATTCCACTGTATGCCCCTCCACTGTACAACACTACACTGTACGCTATTCTACTGTATGCCACTCTACTGTGTGCTACTGCACTATACGCCACTCAAGTGTTTGCCACACCACTGTATGCCACTCAATTCTACACTATTCCATTTGACGCCACTCCACGCTACTACACTGTATGCTATTCCACTTTACCCCACTCCACTGTACTGTACGCTACGCCACTGTATGCTATTTCAGTCTACACTATTTCACTGCATGCTACTCCACTATATGCTAATCCACTAAATGCTAATCCCCCACACCACTCTACTCTATGCCACTCTACTCTATGCCACTCCACTCTACACTATTCCACTGTATGCCACTTCACTCTATGATACTCCACTGTACGCTTTTCCACTGAATGCCACTTCACTGTATGCTACTACACTCTACGCCACTCCAGTGTATGCTACTCCACTCTACGATACTCCATTGTATGCTATTCCATTGGATGCCACTCCAGCTGCGCCACTCAACTCTATGCTATTCCACTCTACCGACTCTACTATACGCCACTCGACTCTACGCCAATTTACTGTACCTACTCCACTGTACGCTATTCTACTCTATGCCACTCCACTCTACGCCACTCCACCCTATGTTATTCCACTGTATGCCATTCCAGTCTGCGATACTCCACTGTACACTATTCCATTGTATCATACTCCACTCTACGGCACTCCAGTATATGCTACTCCACTCTATGCCACTACATTCCATGCAATTCCATTGTGTACCACTCCTCTCAATGCCACTCCACTGAATGCCACTCCACAGTACACCACTCCACTCCATGCTACTCCACTCTATACCACTCCACTGTACTCCTCTGTACGCTATTCCAGTGTACGCCACTCCACTCTATACTACTCCATTCTACATTATTACATTGGACACCACTTCACTCCATAGCACTCCTCTGTATGCTATTCCACTTCACCACACTCCACTGTATGCCACTCTAGTCTATGCCCCTCCACTCTACACTACTCCACTCTACTCTATTCCACTTTATGCCACTCTACTGTACTCCACTCCACTCTACGCTATACCAATGTATGCCACTCCACACTATGGCACTCCACTCTATGCTATTCAAATGTATGCCACTTCACTGTACCCTACTCCACTCTACGCCGCTCAACTCTACGATACTCTACGACACTCTACATAACTCCACTCTAAAAAACTCTACTACACTGTATTCCACTGTATGATACTGTAGTCCATTCTAACTCCGTACACTCCACTGTCCAACTCTGTACGCCACTCTATGCATGTACACTCTATTGTACAACACTCTACTCCATTGTATGAGACTTTCCAACACTCTACGACATAGCACTCCACTCTACTTTACGAGACACCACTCCAATTTATGGTTCAAATCTGTTTTATTCAATTTCTTCACAGTTTACACAGTCTCACCAACAACCAATGGGCTGAGAACAGGATAACGGGGATAAAAGGTGGGTGATGGGAGGGGTAAGGAAGTGGAGGAGGGGGAAAACCTGAAAGAGATAACCAGAGGTAAGGAGAGGCTCCTTTACCTTCTTGTTATTGTCTCATATAGCTCAGTGTTGCTGAGTGAGAGTCCGTGGGACATCTGGGGATATTTAGTTGGCTCTATTGCCAGGTTCATCGGTATGCTCACTCTAGGTTAGATGTAGAATCCGGAGGTACTGAGGGCCGGCTAGTACCTGGAGTTCCTGGGCTACGAATTGGACGCATGTCCCCCACATTTTGTGAAAATTGTGGCAGTTTTTCTGTCAGTGAGGCTGTGATTTTTTTCATACCCGAATGTCCCATAGTTTATGCAGCCAGTCTGTATGCGCTGGCACCGAGTTGGTGCCCCATTTAGCGGTGATTGTCTGTTTCGCCACGCAGAGAGCCATTGTTATGGCTTTCCCTCTACTTGAATACAGTGGGTATGTCAGTGCGTTCAGTAGCCCTAAGAATACATAGCTGGGCAGGTTGGGGATATCTGATTCGAAAATCTAATTGATGTATTTATGCACATCTCCATAATATCTCTGTCATTTAAGGCACCGCCAAAGGAGGTGTGATAGAGTGCCCATGTGGCCGCAGTAGTGCCAGCAGGCATCCGAGCTACCGGTCTTCCATTTGGCCATTCTGGAAGGGGTGTAATACCAATAATGGGCAGCCTTAATTAGTGCCTCCTGTCCCACTGCACTGCGGGATGAAGTGCGGGCTCTGTGGAGTATATCCCTCCAGTCGCTAGGTGTGAATGTTTGCTCCAGTTTGTCCCTCCATCGTCTTTGTGTTGGTGATTTGGTCGAAGCTGCCAATTTATTGAGAAAGGCATAGATGCCTGAGAGAAGGCCACTATTGTCGCGTCTAGTAAGGAGCCTCTTCTTGAATTTCGTGAGAGGCCTACCTGCTAAGGGGCGAATTGAGGACTGGGAGGCCCTACATGAGTTGGTTGAGCGTGTGGCTAGGATACGCGTAAAATGTTTGGCATCGACGCTCAGTAGGGAAATCGGGCGGTAAGATGAGCATTTTGTGGGGTCCTTTCCAGGCTTGGGGATCACTGTAAATACTGCTTCCCTCATGCACTCGGAAAGGGAGGCCGTAACCCAGAAGGAGTTGTATAGGTGCCTGAGGATGGGGGCTAATTGAGTGTCGAACGCTTTGTATACGCTTGGGGTGAATCCGTCTTACCTAGGGGTCTTCCCTGGCTGTAATCTTGCTATGGCTGAAAGGACCTCCTTTACGCGTCTGTCAGCTTCTAGGGCTTGCAATTCTGACAAAGGGAGTTGGGTTATATGGGTAGTGGCTAGATAGTTATCGACATCCGCAGGATTCACTGCATCCACCGCATAGAGATTAACATAGAAGCCCTCAAAGGCGAGTGCGATTTCATCATCGTTATGCACTGTATGTCCTGTCTGCATTTGGATCTCTGATATCCACTGTTTGTGTACCTGGGCATGGAGTCCATGGACCAGGAGGCACACAGCCTTGTTTCCTCCAGCATAATATTTCTGTTTTGTGCAAAGAAGAGCGTATTCTGCTCTATCTGTGTCAAGCGCCTTGAATTGTTTGTGAGCTATTGTTAATTGTCTCCGTACTGTGTGAGACCCAGTCTGCTTATGTGCGATTTCAAGGGCCATAATCTGGTTCTCCAACGAGGAGAGTTTGGCCTTTCTTGTTATATTCAGCTCTGTGGAAATGGCTATGAGGGTCCATCTAATGATCACCTTCACGGTTTCCCAAAGCAGGGCTATGGAGGTTTCGGGGTATCATTTGTCTGCAAAAAGTCGTGGATCAACTTCTGTACCTCTGTGAGTGTGGAGTCATATAACAAGAGGGTGTCGTTTAGTTGCCAATGTCCATGAGGGGTGGCATGTCTTGGTATACTGCAGGAAATCAAATGGGAGAGTGATAAGAGAGAGCTATAACGCCCTTCTCCGTCTGTGTGGCAGCCACCAAAATGCGCAGAGAGGTGAGAAAAGAATCGATACAGTAGATGTCTGGTGAGATGCAGAATTGAAAGTGCAGTCCATTTCTGCTAGGTGCTGGACCCTACACGCATTGGAGAGACTCACCTCTTGCAGCCAGCGGTGGCCCTTGGTCATGAGAATGCCCGTTTGTCCCACTCTCTGAGCCGATCTGTCTAGTGTGGTGTCAGGGACGAGATTGAGGTCTCCCCCTATTATGATGTCTGCATCAGGTGTGTCATTAACTATGCTAGGAGCATTCAGGATAAATTGCTCCTAGTGTTCATTAGGTGCGTATAGGGTGTCGAGGGTGTATGTATGATTGTATCCTTAAGGAGAGTAGTCTCCCAGGAAGTTCTACCTGGATCTGCATAACGTGTCCTTTGTAGCCAGTAGGATTGCCACTCCTGCATGCTTTGTGGGCCCACATGAGAAAAATTGCTGGTCAAACTATCAGGACCTCATCTTCAATCAGTCCTTTTTCAGGAGATTTGCCTCTGCAGGAAGCATGTGTCACATTCTGAGTTTCTGAGCAGAGACAGAAGGGCCAGCCATTTCACAAGTTTGCTCAGCCCGCGTACACTGAAGCTCAGGAGTTTAGCATTGTGCCGTCAGATGTAGAGGACACTGGTGGGGCTGCAGGTCGTTCTGTTACAATCTGAAATTGTATTTCTTAGTGTTCTTAGGTACATCAGTAGTTCAATCTCCTGTTTCTTTTAGCTATCTTCAGTAGATACACCAGTTTATACACATGGCACTGCCTCCAAATCATTGCCAAAATGTTGTAATGCAAGTCTGGTAGCCGAGGTGTAGTTAATAGAAGATGGTTTATTTAGTCTTAGTTGCCGATTGGAAAGTTCATGTAGAGCAGCCCCACCAGGAGCAGCCTGCCTGCTGCTCAGCCCATACTCCATCTGTCACATCTCACCTCACAGGCACCCAAACATTCCATTCATCATCACCACACCAACATTCCCCGCAGCACATTCACACTGGCTGAGCAGCTAGGGAGAAAGCAACAGGAGAGAAGGATACATACATATACAGGATACTACATATCATCTCCCTTTCTACAACACAAAAAAATGAAACTGCAAAACGGGATAAAATATTGACAAGAATAACCATGAAAAGAGATATAACGCCAAAGTACAAAAATGCAAGAAGGAATAAAGCATTAACCAGAAAAAACATAATAAAACATTGAGAAAAACACAAAAGATAGATGGAAAAATATTCAATGAAGAACAACAATATAGCATTGAGAAATATAAAGAAGATGCATAAGTGAATATACAAGAGAAAATGAAAAAGATGCATAGATAAATATACAAGAGAAAATATCACTCGTCCTCCCCCTCTATAAAATTCATAAAATAGGGCAGAAGAAACAACATATTATATAACAAGAACAACCGCATCTATGACCACCACCAACCACACCCACTAGTAATAACTGTTGTGATGAATGACTAATAGCCGAGGAGTATCTTTGAAGATTATTTATTAGTCTTAGTTGCAGGATGGTATCCAAGTACAGCAGCCCCACCAGGAGCAGCCTGCCTGCTGCTCAACCCATACTCCAACTGTCACACCTCACCATACAGGCACCCAAGCATTCCATTCATCTTCACCACACCAACATTCCACTCTGAACACTCACACTGGCTGAGCAGCCAGGACCCAAGGTAACTGGGGAGATGGATGAATACATAAACAAGATTTAACATATCCTCCCCCTTTAGAAAACACAAAAGATAGAAAATGCAACATGGATTAAAGTATTGACGAGAAGAAACATGAAAAAAGAAATCGCACCAAAGTACACAAATGCATGAAGGAATACAGCATTAACCTGAAGACCACTAAATAAACAATGAGAAATATAAATAAGATGCATAGATAAAAACACCATGGAAAAACCACAATAAGCATTGAGAAAATAAAGAAGAATGCGTAGATAAATATACAAGATATCACACATCCTCCGCCTTTATAAAAGTCATGAAATGTAACCGAGGAAAAAGCATTTTCTTTAATTCCACTTATTGCTAAACAGTAGACAGTGAAAGAACCCTAACACTTCTCCGTCAGCATAAAGGATTACAATGATATCGCACCTACTATCACCAAGAACCACTCCAACTGGACAGAGAAGCAAGAGAGGGGTGGCCCAACACAGCTTGACATGAACTACCCGAAGGCACGACTCACACACACATGTCATAACATAGAAATAATGGGTGAAGTACACCCAACCAAACATCCCAACAAAGGGCAACCAATATAACATGTAGCCACGGGTGACATGCACCCCCAAAACACCATCACTAAAATAAGGGCAACAAATGAAACATGTAGACACAGGCGAACAGCACCCATCCAGAGATTCCTCATGTAAGTGTTTGTAACATAAACAGTAGAAATAGGACTTGCACCCATTTAGACATCCCTCATGTAAGGGTCAGTAATGTAACTGAAGAAATGGGACTATAACCTATGAAGACATCCCTCATGTAAGGGTCTATGATGTGAACTGTAGAAATGGGACTTGCTCCCATTTAGCCATACCTCACGTAAGGACAAAAGCATGCAATGTAGATATGGGTGACCTCCACCCATATAACCCTTCTCCATGTAAGGGGCATTAGTAACAATGTTGAGATGGGTGCCTACCACCCATACAATAATCCCTCGTGTAAGGGCAAGAAGTGTAACATGTAAAATGTAGCAATGGAGTGTAGGATGAAGTGTAAAATGTCAACCTACCAACGTAGTGTAAAATATGAAAATCTTGCACTCCAACACAATAGTAGAACACGTGGTGACTATTCGAATCTTGCACACTGCAAACCAATAAATGGCAACACCCCGGATCTCGCATACAATAAAGAAATTTCTCAGCTCAAATTCAAATGTTACCACAGAAGCGACACCTTTGAAAAAGTGGCTTGCGTACACTAGGAAACCACACCATCTGACGCAGCTGAAACACGATAAGTACAAAAGACACTGAGCACAGCGAGGAAATTAAATACCCAGAAGTAAAGTATGACTTGGCAAGGTAAATAGAACAATGACTTTATGACAAAAACACTTCGCCGGTGAGCGACCTCTCACCCATGTCATGCCACGCTGGCCCAACTTTCATCTAATGTGCCTCTGAACCAGGAAGAAAAAAATTATTCTCCCAAGTGTAGAAGAGGTGAATGATTCCAAAAGGAATGTTACGGAAAACCCCTCAATACTTAGCAGCTGCAGACCAGCTCGTGGAAGTAATGTCACCAAATTTAGAATATGCTGTAGACAAGAATGTCCCCAAAGAAAAATACTTCAATTCTAGGGTGCCGAAAATAAAGTCAACTGACAGCTCCAATTGTGTTTGTAAATGCCGATATCCATTGACTGAGTGTTGTCCTGATGTTAGAATGGCCCCTGGTACATCCGATGAGAAATGTGCGTAAAACGTTGAGGAAAGTGACGATTATCTGGCTACCAGACACAGCTACCTTACCACAAGTAACTGGAGTGCTCACAGTAGGTCCTTCGTGCCGTCAGCATGTGTCATGGAGGAGCGACGGCTGTAGCCGCATCACAACTCCAGACAGCCTTACACACCACACACGGCCCGACCGAGCGGCTGGAAAGCGGACTGAACATTACCGCCAAAAACAAATCATCGAGACCTGCACACTGCCCCAACACAGGTGGTGGCACGCAGTATTGCAGCATGCGGTGTGGCTCCCGGTGTGTGCGTGCACCAAACAGTGCAGCGCAGCATGTGTCCTTGAGCTGGAGCTGCGTATCGTCACAGTTTGGTGGTGTGGAGATCCTCGCTGAGGCATCCACGCGACTGTTATGAATGAGGTAAGGCTTGTGCATACCTTACCCTGAAATAACGGTCTTGGATAAGGTGTAGCTGGCAAGTTTAGAAAACAGCATCACGTCATTGTAAATGAAAAAATAGTACTCACAGATGACCACGCTGTTAGTACACGGTTCACTTGACACCGTGAGCCCCCAAAGAAAGTCATTGTCTTCACTGCAATCCGACATTCTGACTGTTGACAGGTGCTGGCAGAGTCCTGTAAAGAGATAGCTAGCTATTGGTTGCGTACACAGACCTGGTGTAGATTGATTTAAAAGCATGAAGCACAATAATGTAGACAACTCAAACCCGCCTTGGCTGGGGCCGTCCGTTTGATCAGGACACTGGTGGGCTGCATGGTGTTTTGTTGCTGTCTTGACTTGTCTGGTTTCTGAAGTCCTTAGTAAATGACTCTTGTATCCTCATGTTTCATAGTCTCTGTAAGTTTCTTCAGTTTCACAATCTTCTTTTCAGTGTCATCTTCGGTAAGACCAGTTGTCACGCATGGGTCTGTCTCCAGATCGTCACCAAAATTATGTTGTGATGAATGACTAGTAGCTGAGGAGTATCTTTGAAGATTATTTATTAGCCTTAGTTGCAGGATGGTGTCCAAGTACAGCAGCCCCACCAGGAACAGCCTGCCTGCTGCTCAGCCCATACTCCAACTGTCACACCTCACCATACAGTCACCCAAGCATTCCATTCATCATCACCACACCAACATTTCACTCAGAACACTCACACTGGCTGTGCAGCCAGGACCCAAGGTAACAGGGGAGATGGATGAATACATAAACAAGATATAACACATTTCAAAAGTGTGTTCAGCCTGCGTACACTAAAGCTCAGGAGTTTAACCATTTGCATTGTGTAAAGGTGACCATATGAATATGGGGCGTGGAATGGGGTATGGAAGCCGTGCCTGAGGTCTTGGGTGTCCCGATACCGGGTATAGGTATTGGCCTAGGCAAGGAGCCCTGGATGGGGGGTTTCCAACTGGAGGTATAACATATAACTGCAACGCTCCCTCCATGGAAGTCATAAGTACTACTAATGAGGGTCGTGGTGACAGATGTCGTAGTAAGTCAGGTACTAGGGACATACACCACCAGCCATACTGATGATGATCAGAAGTAGCATGTGACTGCGACCCAGTGTTGGGGGGGTTACAGTTGTGGGGGCCATGTCCATGTAGCATTGTTTTGGAGATTTCTTCCAGTGCACTATTCCTGGGTTGAAAGCATGAGGGGGTGCATAACTTGGTGGCATTGTTGTGCTGCATTTGTCAGAGCAGGTCTGCGCATTCTCAGATACTTTCATCGTCAGATGGTTTGTGAGCATTACGTCTCAAGGCCCTGCAATGCCCCTTGCTGGGCAATCATGGCGCAGGCCACTGTTGAAGCCGTGCCGTCTGGTTATCCACCCCAGGGGGGTCCTCCAGCTCCAGGACTAAGCATGCCTCCTCTATAGTACGCACTATGTGGGTTTCATTCTTCTATATGAAAGTGAGGCAGAATGGGTGGACCCATTTGTATTTAACTCCCTTGTGTTGCAAGAAGGTGGTTGCCTGTTTAAGTTGTGACGTCTCTAAAGGGTTAGTGGTGATAGGTCCTGGTAGAGTCACACCTTTGCGCCTTTAAAGAGGATGGGGCCTTGGCCATGGACTACTGCCATGATTACTTCTTTCTGCCGAAAGTGGTGAACACACTTGAGTATGTCTTGTACAGCTCTGGCAGTGTGGAATTGATGGCTCGGTCTATGAGTATGATCCAGTGTAATGTCTTTGTCAGCCAGTGCAGGAGCTTTGTGATGGAAGAGATGGATGACATACCCCTTTAGATCTCTGGAATTCGCCAGCAGAGGAACATCACTAATCCTGATGTTCAAGCTGCAGGATCTGTTTTCCAGCTCCTCACGACAGAGCTGTAAATCTGCATTGTACGATCTCAGCTTCAGTAGTTTGTGGCGGAAAGTGTCCAGCTCCTTCCCCTGCGTATCACTGTTTTGTTCAAGGGTGTCCACCCATTGGCCTAAATCTGCTACCTCGGGTTTAACCTCTTTAATTCTGTGGCGACGTCAGACCACACGCCGCAGTGTCCTCCCTTTGCTTACCAAACAATGCCTCCATGAATGAGCGGGTAAGGGGGCCTCTGTGTCAGACTGGTGAGTGGTCGCGTTCAGGATCCGCACCTTCACTGACTTTCCGAGTGCTGTTTCTCCCTACTGGTCCTCATTTTGGAGTAGGCTTTAAGTAGCATCTCTTTAAGTGAGGCATCTTTCTTGGATCTGTGCACCCACATCCCGGGGGCGGATTGGTGGCCACGGGGAGCCTGTGGCCTTTGAAAAAGTCTAAATCTGCCTCCAATGGGGCCCAATGGGCTAAGGAGGCCACCACGCCAGAAGTGGGCAGTGAAGTGGTGATTGTCCCAGCTGTCCGGAGGTGCTCCCTATTCACGGCCCAGTGATAAATAATTCTTTGTTCCTCCCCCACCATGTGGTCTGTAGTTGCCCAGAGCCCCCCCTCGAGTTATCTGGTTGGGCAGTTCACACAGGGGGTGGCGCAGGTATCTGGGTGCAGGCAGGGCGCACAAGTCCGAGGTAAGCTCTCACCATGTGCTGGTGGGGGCTCAGGCTGTCAGGGCCGTAGGCTAAGCCGCATCACGCGGGGACCATTGGGCTGGAGAGTCTGCTGGCTCTGCTGTCGGCCTGGCCTCCTCCACCACTATGGTGTGCCCCTCTTGCATCATTCGGTCTGCCAGCCTAGTCACAAGCCGGACCTCCTGCATCAAGAGGCAGTTGCAGACCTAACTGGCTCCAGTCCGCGGGGACCCTAGTTGAGAGCGCAGTCAGCACCGTTCGCTGCTGTGAGAAGTTGGCAGTCGGGTTGGGTATGAGCTGGGTGGCAGCGGTTATAGTGTGGCACAGCCCTGGGTAGGATCACAGCCCACTGAGATTCACAACAGGTGCCATGTTGTGCTATCACGTGGCTGCGGAGCAAAGGGGGCCAATTCGGCTCAATCCGTGCCTCTTGTGGGATTCAGAGAGGATCCCCACCCCTCCAGGCACCTCTCTCGCCGATTTCAGTGTCATGCCCCCGCATGGATTTGTTAGGGCCGCATTTCAGGACAGTCAGACGGCAGAGCTGCAGGAAAATGCTCCTACTCGCCCGCCATCCAGGCCACGCCCCGCCACTCCAATTTATGAGAGTTTCCTCGACTATATGCTATGCCACTCCACTCTACTGTATGACATGCCACTCTACTGTATTACACGCTACTCCACTCCACTGGACTCTACTCCACTGTATGAGACTTTACCTCACTCTATGCCACTATACAACAATCCACTCTATGCAGCTCCACTGTACGACACCCTACTGTATTCTGTGCAACTCCACTCTCCAGCACTGTATTACACTATACGTCACTCTCCAACATTTCACTCCACTGTATACCCCACACTCCACTGTAGAACACTCTACTACGCTGTATGACATGCTACTCCACTCCACTGGACTCTACTCGACTCTACTCCACTGTATGAGACTTTACCTCACTCTATGCCACTGTACATCAATCCACTCTAAGCAGCTCCACTGTACGACACCCTGCTGTATTATATGCAACTCCACTCTCCAGCACTGTAGTACACTGTACGTCACTCTCCAACATTTTACTCCATTCTATACCCCTACACTCCATGCTACAACACTCTACTACGCTTAATGCCACTGTACAATACTCTACTCCACTCTATGCCACTCTACAAAACTCTACTCCACCATACAACGCTGTATACAACTCTTTTTATGCCACTCCATCCCACTTTACTCCACTCTGCTGTATGACACAGTACTCCACTCTACTCCACTACTCCACTGTAAGCCACTCCACTCTACGCCACTCTATGGCATTCAACTCTACAACACGGTATGCCAATTCCCTCGACCACACTCTATGACACTGTACTCTGCTGTATGCCACTCCACTTTACATGACTGAACTACACTGTATGCTATTCTACTGTAGTCTACAATACTTTCCAACACTGTATGAGACAGCACTGCACTGTACAGTATGGCACGGTACTTAAATTCATAACTGTAGGCTACCCCACTCCATTCTACTGCACTACATGCCTCTATACTCTACAACACGCCACTCCACTGCATGACACTTTACTCCATTCTGTGGTATCCCACTCCAGTGTACTCCACTCCAGTCTACTCTAATCTATGACACTTTATCCCTCTCTACCCCACTATACCGGCATGCAGATTCTGCATCTGACACTTCTCATGTATCCGAGAGGATTCAGATAGAGGAAAACCAAAGTTGTAGTGGGGAATACATTATTTAAGTTCCAACTTCACTTGCAGTCCCAAGTGTCCGAGCATCACACCCAAGGCCTGAGAGAGGCACAACGCTCCACCGCTGTGTGTTGGTTGGATCATTGCGATCATCATCTCAGGCAGCAAGTGCTTTAAGTGGGATGAAACAGGTGGGGGTCTCCACAAGGGGCATTGACAAAGAAGTGCAACTAGTAATCCTTTCCAAGAGGCGTGGCCTATGTAATTAAGGGTATGGTTTAAAAACATGATAATTAAAATCCTGTGCTTTACAAAGCATGTCATCTGCCCAGTATTTAGATATTTGTCTGCTCTATGTTATTGCATACAGGCTTACAACACAACAACTGACATACACCTAAAAACAAGCCTGAGCCATTGGCTTTGCCAATGCTTGTTAGGAGTTTCAAATGAACGAGTAACAAGAAAGATTTGGTTGTGAATAATTAGAATTGAAAATGTTTAATTTGTAAAACTGTGAGACTGTATTAAACATTGTTCAGATCTTTGGAAGGGAGGTGGTCTTCAGAGTCACTTAATCACGTCTGTTCCTCTTTCTTCTCCTGCCTCTCACTCTGTTAAACACTTACTTTCCTTTTTTCCCCTCATCTCTCTGAAATCCTCCATCTGCATATCTCAGACATCCTCGTGTTCCTCTTGACACTATCTTGTCACTCTCTTCTTCTGCGTGTACGTCTGCTAATCTCCACAATTCGCATCCTCTCACACCCACCAACTCAGCTTTAAGCACTGCATTATATTTACCTTTGGTGCTGTCAATATTTTCAAGGCTGTGTATTCCTTCTTCGTAGTTTCCCATAAAATCACAATTGTAAATGGAAAATATATGTCTATTGCTCTGTGTGCACTCGAGGGATCTGGTTTAAGCCAAGGTTTGCATGTGCATGAATACTGAACACCTTAATGACAGACTGACGGACACTGTGAGAAATTGACACTGCAGTCAGACTCACTTCCAGAGCTCTCACTCGTGCCACCTCATGAATATTCATCCACAACTGAAACATAACCAGACACCTAGAGGCAACTCAATCATATAGGAGTCATATGTTGCTTTAAAAAAAACTACAGAAACACAAAACATGGAAACAACAAATACTCTTAGGGAATGCAAATTCAAGTTAAAAGTAAGTAGCAACTGCATCTCTGATATAGATTACATCAAGACTTTCTATTGTTGCTGGGAATTCGCGCATTGTTTTTGCTTGTGAAGGACATGAATTTAGGATCTGATAGGGACTCTTTCATAGACAGTCTTTAATTACTGCTGCATTTGAGACCTAGCAAGACCTGACCCCCTCCAGGCGGCAAGTCGTCCCGCTCCCTTCACTGTTACCACCAACTGCGCGTTTTTACCTTAAAATCACCACTGACAACTTTCTTTGGTGCCTGAAAAGGTCGCAGTTTATTCATCACATAAAGTTTTTTACATAAAATGTTATCCATATCAAACGTTCATGGTCATCACCTCATTTAATGTCCATGTTGTATCTTTTCATCTATTGCTCCTTGCAATTCTTTCTCTTGCGTTATGGACCCAGCCTCCTCAATTTCCTGGGAGGGAGGGGCCCCTTTTTCTGGGCTTCCGATTCACGGGTCTAGGCTTCAGCTTGCTACCGATTTGGAGGGTGTCCGTCTGGACTTGCCCGGGCTGCAAGTGCCGTCCCGCTCGCCCTGTAACCCTTTTGTGGGCCCTCCCTTCTCCCAGGGGTCCCTGGCGTCCAAGGCATCCCAAGGACCTTACTTGAGCATCTACTCTCCCTTTCCTGAGTCCTTGCCATCTTCTCCCTCGGTACCCCTGAACACAAATACTGAACTGGGAGAGGATGTGGTCTTACGGTTAGGTTGTCGAGCTGGAAAACCAAAGTGGGGAGCCGGGGGGCCGAATCCATATCCGGGGAGGGATCCTGGGCAAATCACTTAATCTCCCCGTGGAAGAAAATGAATGTGCCCCGATGTAAACGTAACGGGGACTCGGGTACAACGCCCTAATACCTTCGGGTCGAGTCCGCTATATAAGTATACAAAAATGAAAAATGCAACTTGTCTTTACCCGAAAATAAAAACGAGACGCGCATGCCTTTAGCTGGACACACCAGGGCGGGAAGCCGTATCGGCAGGTGGGTGCAGCGGAGTTCCCACTGATGGTGGCCCTTGCCGGCAGAAGAGAAAGCAGCCACGAGATAAACGGGGTGCAGCCGAGGGCATAACCATGGCGGTAACTGAAACCCAGGAGTTTTATGGTTATGATGGTTATGATGCCATTTGAGAGAGCAGAATTTCTGACTGCTGTGACATTTAGGCCGGAAATGTGTCTAAATGGGTTGACATTTGGGTGTGGCAGAGTGCACTTCTTTAGTAGTATGTGGTGAAAGCAGCGTTCCCACAGCTGGTGGACCAGCGGTTGGGGCAGGGATAGCTTTGAAGTAGCAACATTCAGCTCTGAGGGAATGAGGTACTGTCAGGGTGCCCGTTGTATAATAATTCACCCCCGAATTTATATAGTTTATATATATATATAAACTACGGAATGCTAAAAACATCTGAGCCACATAATTAGTGTGCTAAGATCAGGTGTCTTTTAAATCTTCCTATACAGCCCAAACCACGGGGGAAGTGATCTGGGTGAGAGTCATGGCCTCGGGCGAGCACCGGAGAAGGATGACGTTTTAAGAACAATGTAAGGCAACAGTCCACGTGGATGCAAACCAGCATGTTGCATCGGGGTCAGGAACGGAATGGTGGATCTGTAAATATGTTCCCACAAAGAAAAGTGAAAAACATATACCGGAATGAGAGGCACGAACAAATCACCACGGTGCTGTGAGACCCATGCACCCTAGGCATCCGTAGGCTTGCGCACCCGATTTCCGCTTGCCCGGCTGGGCTGGTGTAGTAACTACCAAATCAGCGGCAGGGACGATCACGGGTTAAACCCACCGCCGGCTTCAAAATAGTCCAGTCCAGGCGCTGCGTTAAGCGGCCGTAAACAAAAGGCAAAGGGCACGGTCACACAGCAGGCACTCAACGGATATATGGCGAGGTGTCCTCTTTCATGCGCGCCATGCTAAGTAGACTGCCCGGCTCCACCGAATCCAGGGCCTAGGGAGAGTCCCACACAATGACCGGCATTACCCGAGGTTATGCAGGTTTGCCCGTCGCCCGATAAAACATGAGTACTCAAGTTGAGTGCGAGGGAACAAGTGTGACTAAAGCACCGTGAAGACCCCCGGGCCAGACAAGGCACGTGCACACTGTCCTCCTCGGAGGGGCTACCCTCGGCCGATATGACATCATTCAAGGAGGTTTGATACAGTTTTGTTGGCTGGTGCGGTAAAAGGCGAAGCGCTCCTAAAGTGGACTCGGGTGCTCACTGTACACACAGCCTAGGTTGGATGTATATCGCTAAGTGTTGGATGCAGTAGTTCCTTCCAGTATACAGGTACGCGTCGCAACCCCTGGCACAGGTAAAAAATGGAACTTGGCAGTTGGCGTTTTTATACAAGCACCCGAAGCGACGTCCAGCACTAAAAATGTACAAGCCCAGCTAAACTAGCTCCTGACATAAAGATATAACACTTGGAATCGACGTGTACACGCAAAAATCAAGTAGCCTCTTACTGTTTAAAAATGTACTCAAGGGGCTTGAAAAAGTACAGGCATGTTACACATACCCCTTTTCGTGCTTACTTTGATGTACAGGTAAGGCCACCGTGGCGTCTTTGTGCTGGAAACGCCCGGGCCTAACACGTCTAAACTGCTCCTTGTCCAGGCTGGCATTGTCCACCCCATCCTTTGCCCAGCACTGCATTGTTCGGGCCTTGGGTAGCACGGACATCAAGAACCCAGGCCAGTTTCTCTCGGGGTCGCATGTGCCATCCATATAACAAATAGAAAAATAAAGGGCATGGGGAAGTAATCTGAGGATCTGCATCGATAATTGCAGAAAAAAGCGGCCGAATAGTTGGACATTTCTGGTTCTGTGGCACGGCCGAGGAGACAAAGCCCAGGTCTGTGACTTTAAATGTATGTATGTTTTCTGTGACACTATAGCAGCGCTCGTTGCGGCCATGCAGGTAGCCAATGTGCAGAGTAGCAGTGCGCTGGGCAGCTGTAGGTAGCCAGTGGGCAAAGTAGCAGTGCTCTTTGTGTACATGCTAATAGCCAATATGCACAGTAGAAGTGCTCTGGGTAGCCAGGTATCTCTAACCAATGTGCACTGTAACAGTGCTCTGCGTGGCTACCCAGGTATCCAATCCACAGTCCTAGAGTTCTAGGGCGGCATCCCCTGGGCCGGCCAGCACAATGGCTCAGCGAGTTAATGGGCACTGGTGATGCCAGTGGTGACCTGGAGGTCACGAGTTGGATTCCTCCCAGGGCTGACCCGGCCGCTCTAAGCTATTGAATATGTTACCGCCGAGCTGGGGAGAAAATAGCTAACCCTTGTACGGTTGATAGCAGGACTACACCTACGTGTTTCACAAAGCCAAGCAGGTGTCACCTCTGTCACAAGAGTCGCCTGCCACGTGCAGCTCAGCGCTCGCTGCTCTAGGCCCATCCAGTTCACCTTTGGTTCCTAATCGCGTCCAGCACTTCCTCTTCCGGGTCTCGATTGAACACGCACGAAACTAGTGCAACGACATTCCTAACAGCATTCTACAGACGAGACAGGTGCTATGGTCGGTAAATATTTAAACAATAATAATTACGGTGACAGGAATGATGGCCACAACCTTCATGGGGCATTATTTTACAATGTTTTCGGGGCAATGGCAGAATCTTCTTCTGGGCAAAAACACCCGGCCCAGGCAGTGCCTTACCGAGCTGGGTCTGCGGAACAAGCCGGCAACCCTTATGTCCCCTGGCAGCTCATTTTTGAGTGCCCAGTAGGTGGTGAATTGTCGTTAATTCTGCTTTTCAAACATTAGTCGGAAGGTTCACTGAGTGCATGGGTACAATGTAGTTGCTGACAAATGCCCACAAAAATTAGACTTTGATCACACGGTGGGCGTGTGGCACGGTACTTGGTGGACTTTGCCAGCATGACAATCAGTGCATTGATGAAGGACATTTCAACCTCCATGAGTGACACCTTTTCTTAGGGGCAAAAGCAAACAGCAAGACAAGGGAAACATATGATTATCGGTAATAACACCCATTATGACCTTTTGGAGTTCATTAAAACTCTATCTTGCTCCCTCTCAGTATCGGCAGGCTTCACTGCAAGTGACAGCATTCTGCCCCCCCTTTTCACAAGGAGCATATCAGCACACAAAGTAGGTTGGTGATTCTCGCTTCGAAATAAAATATAAAATCTCAGGTACCCCTTCCTGGCAGCATCGTTTAGTAACATGTTTTGATGCGTGCTGGTATTTCCCTGAAATGGGTATCAGGGGGAATGCAGTGCAGCCGATGGCAAGTAGATGATGGGAAACACAGTTAAACAAGCATTGGCAAAGCCAGTAGGTCCAAGAATGGGTGGCCAGTCTTTCATCCTGTCAACGCTTGACCTGTTGGGCATGGAGTTTTGTAAAAACCTTAGCGGGTGACAGACAGCAGCAAAAAGCAAATGTTTTTGGTCTCAGAAGGCACACCCTACCACAGTAGTCCCTGGCACCGATCTGCAATATTCGCATCAAAGCAGAGAGCATTTGGGAAGCACAAGACATAGCAGCATTTTGCCAAACGTTGAAACAGGGTACACAATCTTATACTGGAACCACCGGCAGCAGGTAGTCAGAGCTTGCAACGCTACTTAGAGCGCTCAACCTAAGAAGAAAGGGTGTCCATTAACTAACCAGAAATACAAATAGGAACGGCATTAACAAAAGGACAAACGATTTACCTTAACTACAGACAGTGCTCGCACCCTAATCCGTAATATGGCACTGCAACTGACAGCCAAAGGGATGGTGCAGCAGGGGGGGGGGGGGACCACATGTCCCAAGGATAAAATACACACAAAAGCTGTCCCCCTGACCACGAACAAGGTATACTGGACACCGTGCTATAGGAATTCCACACCCCGGAGATAAACAAATTCAGCCTAGACAGACCAGTCCCGCAGCGGTGGCGCAAGGGCGCGGGCTGGAGCAGGCGCGTGGCAAAAACAAAAGGAATTTCCTAGTCTTTCCTTAGACCAACGCCGCAAACGGAGAAGCTGGGGTAGGAACCATGGGCCACCGCGATACGTATGAGGCCTAGAGCAGAGGGGTTCCTCGCGAGGAAGAAGGCGAAGGGAGAGCGGGGGGAGCTCCCTCCGATCGAAAAACCGTAGGTAGCGTGGCGGAACAAGCACAAGGAAGCTAGTAGAAGAGAAAAGTACTAGAAGGTAGATGGAAGGCTCTCACAGTGTCCTTGGGATGCCTCACGGCAGGGGCACTGAGGGAGCCAAGGGGCGGCGTGCCGCCATAAAAAGAATAAATGTGATGCTCCCGCAGTCCCTTGGGATGCCTCACGGCAGGGGTACCGAGGGAGAAGATGGCAAGGACTCAGCCTCAGGAAAGGGAGAGTAGATGCTCAAGTAAGGTCCTTGGGATGCCTTGGACGCCAGGGACCCCTGGGAGAAGGGAGGGCCCACAAAAGGGTTACAGGGCGAGCGGGACGGCACTTGCAGCCCGGGCAGGTCCAGACGGACACCCTCCAAATCGGTAGCAAGCTGAAGCCTAGACCCGTGAATCGGAAGCCCAGAAAAAAGGGGCCCCTCCCCTCCCAGGAAATTGAGGAGGCTGGGTCCATAACGCAAGAGAAAGAATTGCAAGGAGCAATAGATGAAAAGATACAACATGGACATTAAATGAGGTGATGACCATGAACGTTTGATATGATGCCTCTTTCCTGCTCTTTTTGAGACAGGTTTTAAGTGCCCATGCTCGCAATGTTACTAAAACAATGCGCGCTGTTGCGAGAGCGGCCTGCCCACCCGCACGCTCGTAAGCCGGCTGCCTCTTTGCGCCCCGAGGTTGGGAAACCTTTGAGATATGCGCCCCGGGACGAATTTCCTGGACACGCCTAACTAATCTGCCACTAGGGCATAGCCTATTGTGCTGTGAGTTCGCTAGCCTATCAATGGCTGTACATCTCCTTACGCTACTGCCTCCCGCCCCAAAACTCGCCTCGCTTACCCGCTCCTCCGCCAGGGGCACCGCCGCCCGCGCCGACCCTTCCTTGCGATGTGAGGCTGGTCCTCGTAACCCACCGGCCGTGGCTCCTGTTTACCCTGAGCACCGCCGTCTTGGCTGCATGTGCCCATACCTCCCGCGCCCTCCGGCGCCTTTTCTGTCTTTCGCCGCTCCGTGTTCTGTTCTTTGCTGCAGGCAGGGGTGGAGGCTCTGCTCGCGCTGCTCCAGCTGCACAACAAGCCGGTCATTGCAATGCCGGGGGAAGAAAGGTCCGACCCGATGCTTCACTGTTGGTTGCTGGTTCGAAAAAAAAAAAAAAAAAAAGCGCGAAACACCACGTCTTGGCTCGAGCCTGTCGCTCAGGCCGCCCTCGCCGATGCCGTTCTTCGTCCTGCTGGACACCGCTGATCCTCGAGCCACCACAAGACGAGGTGGAGGGGCCGCTCCGGGATATCGTCCGCTTCTGGAAGTCGTCTTCTTCTCCGGTCGGCATTCCTTTCTTTCTTCTTGCGAGGGGGGGAATGTGTCTATTTCGGGCCGTTGGCCCCTTCTTATCCTCCCCCTCGCGTTTCCTCCCTCACCCCCTGATTGGGGGGGGCTTGCTTTGTTTACGGGGACCAATCCAATCCTGGACCCCCGCCGTCCTAGCCGGCATGCTACTGTAGGCCAGGGGCGGGCTCCCGCCTCCGGATGGCGTTCTACCCGGGCCCCCATTGGTCCGGCTTCGCCTTCCCGGCCCGGGTCCAGACTCACTTAAAGCCCCGCAGGTAGCACACTGATGTGGCCTGTGTGACAGGTAAAGGCCCAATCAGCTCCATGTCCTCAGCCCTGCCTGAGTGCCAGACTCATCTTTGTAGGTCACTCTGACCTCCAAGGCACCAGTCTTGGAGGTGGGCGAGTCGCTGAACGCTTGATGCCTGGTCTGGCACTTCTCGAGTTCCTCTTGGACCCTCGAGCCCAAAGCAATCTGAGCTTTCATGTAGCGTTTTCCTGTCCCCAGGTTCGAACCTCATGCACCAAGATTGACAAAGCAGTGACCTTTGACGTAAAATTGGTGCGAGAAAGAGATACCCATATAGTAGCTAAATTGCACAATGTGAAACCAGAAAATCTGGGAATAATCCAAGCTTCTCCACGTGAACAAAGTGCGTGGTCCAGGGTAAATATTTTATTTCACCAAGCCTCCTCTTTCTTCATTACACATATGAGAGTAATTTCAAATGCACGAGTTCAGGGAGTGTGCTGTTCAACAACCTCAACTGTTTGATTTAACAGACTGTAATGTTGCTCCATATATATAATACGAGCTAGGGTACACATGACAACTGACGTGCAACGCAGTTCACTAGTGGCATTGTCGTCCAGGGATGGGGAGGGACAAGAATGTTTCTAAGTTCATGTTTACATTATCACATTAAAAGATGCCTCTCAGTGCAGCAGTAGATCTTAACCTTTTGACTTCTGTGGACCCTCACTGAACCATTACTGGAATCCAGGGACCCCCTCTGAGTCATTATTGGAAGATGGGAACCCCCCATACAAATTTCTATGATTTGAACCTGAAAACAATGCACAAAAATAGAAAAACTCTGTGGCGGCTCCTCCGCTAAGGCGGAGGAGCGTCGCCCCACTGCTTTATTTGCAGTGAAAGACAGAGAAAATAAAATGATAATAACTCGCGTTATTATCATTTTATTTGCTCCTACTTCCGCCCACAGTTTTGCGTGAGGTGGTGGGGGCAGGGGAGGAGTGGTTGCACCCTCCTAAAGTGCGCAGTGACTGCTTGAACTGCCCTCTCGGGCCGCCCAAACCAGTCATGCGCACTTCGCATGTTCTCCATGCAGGCTGCATCGCAGCCTATGTGGAGAACATGCCCAGGCCTCCAGTCAGCGTCTGAGCACCGAAAAACAGCGTTCAGACCAATCACAACACTGCTAAGGCAACGTTGTGATTGACTGACTGGGAGCCTGGGTGTGCTTCCTGTGGCCGACTCCGAGCGAGGGAGGACTACGGAGGAGAGACATGTGAGGAAGGTAAGTTTTTAATTTAATTTTTTCTTAGCCGCTTCCCCCAGGTCCTCCCCCCTCCCGCATCTCTCCCCCTACCTCATGCGTCCAATCCCCCCTCCCGCCCCCGCCGGCTTACCTCCGATCGGTGCCGGCCGCATCTGGAAAAACAAGTATACACTAAACAAAAGCTCAGATATTTAAATATTTTATTTAATTCACAATCAAATATGGAGAACGATTTCACATTTCCAATTTTGCTTCTTTATTTGTATATACTTGATTAATTTTAATGTATTCATTTTAACATTATTTAAGTTTGCAACACAGTTGCGGTCGGACCCCATGAGATGGCCTCGCGGATCCCCAGGGGTCCTAGGACCACAGGTTAAGAACCTCTACAGTAACATAATCTGATGTACTAAGCTGAAACACTTCAGCATGTTAAAAAGATACACTTTTTAAAAACTTTTTGGCGACTTTCTGATATTTTTATATGATGTTTGTGGCATGAGTTTCATGTCAAATATTTTCATGGATCGACTTGTGCCCGGGCTCTTAGCACCAAGGCAGACCCTTGACAGGGATCTGGGTTGGCTGCTTGTTAGTTTCTTGCCTCGCCCACCTCTACCCTCTCTGCAGCAACACTGAATTCATCTCACTGTTGTTGCAGGCGGCCGATCTGGGTGTCATTGCGAAGCAGCGACCCTATGACCCTTAACTAATTGGTGTCTTTCATCCTAAATATTTTTGTAATCAGTCTACGTGAGAGTGGTTTTGGAAAAGCGCTGGGGTGGGCGGGGGCGGACTGCACGTGCTCGCAGCTGTGCTGGGAATGTCGAGATGTGGTGATGCGCATCGGAGCTTTGCAGCTCTGCTGCCTTGGTGCCTATCTGTGAATTAGTTGTGCCCACGCACAGGAATGTTCCTCTGTACTAACAGGCAGCCATATTAAACCTGTCACCCTCTTGCAAACTTTCAGATGGAGCCTTAGCATATTAAAATATCGGACAGGCCCATTTCGTCAAAGTCCCCCCTCCATGAAAATCTAATTGGGTTTGACCTTTCGCCAACCAGTGCTTGTTTCTTGTGTGTTTCTTTCTTCACACACTTTACGGTTCATGAAGTGAATTTCTTCTAAAATCGGCTTGTATTAACATTTTTAATCTTACAATAACAGTAAACTACACCGCTGACCTCCCTTGCACCATACAAATAAGTCACAGCTATCCGTTGCGTTTTCATTTCGCATTAGATTGAATGAACAAGGAACAAATCATGATGTCATGACCTCTGAAACTGTGTGTGTGCTCCTGTTTTGGGAATAATGGTATGCTGTTCCGTTATTTCGAAACTTTGGGACTGACTCACAAAGCAATTTCCAGGCTTAAAGTTAATTTATGCCTTCATGTGCAGAATGTGCAACTGAATACATTATGAGGCACATTTACTAAACTTTTGAGCAACACAGGGCCGCAAATAAAGACCCTTATTTATGAAGGGCTTACGTCGTGTCACTTTTTGTGACGCTGCAGCGGCGTAAAAAATGCGCCACACTATGCCATATTTACAAAGTGAAGCATCTAGGCAGATGCGTCACTTTGTAAACCCCTGCGCTACATTATACCTGCGTCAGATATAATGTATGCAGGGTGGGTGTTCCGACGTGGGAAAGCCACGTAGAAGTGGCGCAGTGAAATCTATGAGATTTCACTGCCACACTTCTAGGGCGTCACTGCGTCAGATCCTTACGCCTGCTTCATAGTAGGCGTAAAGACTGACGCAGGCCCTTTTACATGGGACTCGCCCACGTGTAATGACACATTGCTGGAGTTGCGTCTGTTTTGTGACACATACCAGCAATGCGTCATCACTTTGCCACCAGATATGTCAGGATTCGTGATGTGATTACACACGTGCAGACGGACTCAGGCGGTTCCGCACCACACGTAGCGGACGCACGCGTTCTCTTTTGGAGGCCTCACTTGGCAGACACACGGATCGACGTGTACTTCAGTGCCACAAATTCTACATCTCCCAATACAGAGGGCGGAACGAATTCGTCCTGCGCCCGAGGCCAGATTATACAACTTGGATTGTTGTGATCCGAATGAATAATTTCTTCACTATATTCTGCAACCTGTGCAACCGCCAGTGTCAGCCCCCCCTTTTCCCTCCATGGGTGCCCGGCTGGGTTCCATGTGAGTAAACACCCTTCTTTTCACACTATCACTTCCCGGAGGTGCACGTTTTTCTTCATGCTGACCTGATATCCTCCTTTTCAGATGTCCCTACATTAATAGGTCCTGAAGAGACCTCTCATTGCACTAGGGGTCGAAACGTCGTCGACAACAGCAAAGCGAACCATTTTTTCCAGCTCCTATTATTTAATAAGGATGCTGTTGTAATTATTCATTTCCTCGAATGGTCAACTTTACAAATGTTGGAAACCGATTGTATATGTCACTAATATGTCACCACTGTTTTTTAGGTTCCATGTTCACTAGGGACACTTAATCACTGTTCTGTTGAAAAATTTGTAAGACTGTATTTATACTTCTATAAATAATTACTATTGAATACTGAGCTGTGTATGGTGTTTTTGCTCCTTCTGACATCGATGTAACCCATAGACATTGCGATTGCGCATATTAGTATCACATCCTTTGTCATTTTTCCACAGGAACCACTGTTTCTGTTTATAAAATACTTACCCTGGTTCCATGTGAGTAGGGTTCCCTTGTTTTTTGTTTTTTACTTCAACAGTGTCATATATATTGTTTGCCCATGAGAATGTTCACTGGCACCTTTTTTGCTACGGGGCCTCTTGCCTTCAGTGCCAATTGAACCTACTTTTTCCTGCTTATGTGACTCAGTGATCAACTTCAAATGTGAGGTTTCTCTTTTATAGGTCAGGGTTCCGGCTGTCATGGTGTGAAGGAACAAAGAATATCATCAACCTCTCTCTCCTTGACGTAACAGGTATATGGTGCTGTGGCAATTCCTCAGGGTTGGTGTTATTAATCCTACTCACACGTTGCCTTCACCTCTACTGTCTGGTTTTTGCTGAAGCTGACTGACCTCGAATTCCCTCACAAGTGATCTACTTCTAGGAGGTCGTGGACGGTTATAATCTGTTTGTGAGCTTGCTCCACTCAACAGCCTCCATCATCTGGTTTTACCTGTTACCTTCATCAATACTGTGTGTGAAATAGTTTCATAACCTCGTTGTGTTCCACAATATTGAGAATCTTATTTATGGGAAGGATCTCTACTTTTAAAAATCATCCTCATCCTCGCCGTCAAGTCTATCTCATCAAGATGGCCAATGATTCCATTTCTCTCACAAAGTCATCTTCATCTGGCGCCAAACCGAAAAGAGCCAAAAATGAACCCCCATCTCCAGTTCAGTCTTCTTCCAATCCTGTCTTAGATTCAATCCTGGATGAACTATGAGCTTTAAAACCGTTCATGAATGCCACCAATGAAAAATTACAGCTGATTGAAGACCGATGGATCAATATGGAAGGTAAAATGTCTGAAATGGAACAACGTATAAGTAATCTTCAAGATGTAGCTACTAAAGTACCTTTGCTGGAACAAGAAATCCATAAACTTAAACTCCACACTGAGGACTTAGAAAATCGTAACAGAAGGAACAATCTTCGGTTGTATGGCCTGCCCGAAAATATTGAGGGACCGGATCTTCTTTCTTTTTTAAAGAAATTCTTGGCTGACCTCCTCGATCTTCAATCTTCGACTCCCCTCAACATCCAAAGAGCTCATCGTCTTGGTCGAACTCAACCTCATTCTAACAAACCACGTGGCATAATTATGCTTTTTCTTGAATTCACTGACCTGATGCATGTTCTAAAAATTGCCAGAGAAAAACGTCGTCTTGTTTGGTCGGGACATAACATCTTCATCTCACAGGATCTTTCTAATGCTACCAATGCTAGGCGTAAAGAATTCCTAGCCCTCTGACCACAAAATGAGATCTATGAATATCCGTTATGGCATCTTACATCCTTGTCTTTGCAAGATCACTCATGAAGGTGTATCCCGCTCTTTTGAAGATCCTATCAAGTTAAAACAGTTTTTGCATTCTGTCACTAGAATGCCTATGGTCACAGTGTTCTTAAAATCTCTTCTATGCTTTTATATTATTAGACTGTTAATGTTTCACATTTTCATTACTATTTCTTGTTTTGGTCTTTGATGTTTTTCATCTATTTATAATGATTCATGCAGTCTAAATAGTTTCTCTTGCACTATTTTATTTTTTCTATATCTCATATTGTCTTATTTTCTATACTTTTCTTATCCTCTTCATCTCCACCTTTCTCCGTTGTCGATCTTGTCTATGAGTGCGGACATGCCCGGTTCTTGTCTCTTTCTCTGCATATTACAGATCTAGCTCTCTGTCCTTGATCTGTCTCTTTTTCCTTTTTCTTTTTCTACTCTTTTTTCATTTCTCCCTATCTTGTTCCCTTTCTTTTACTTTCCTTCTCTTCGTTTATTTTCCCTTTCTTCTTATATTTATATGAGTATTTATTTTATGTACTTTTGTATGTTCTTCTTAATTTTATACTGTTGTCTGATGTTCATGATCAACGTTTTTCTTTTTTCCATTGTTGTTTCTTGCAGTTCGTTACCATTGTGATTATCCCCCTGTTTCTTAAACATTAAAATGATTAATGTTGTATCGTGGAACGTTCATGGTTTGGGTCATCCTGTTAAGTGTCAAAAGGTACTTTCTCATCTATCAAAACTTAATTCTCAGATTGTTTTTTTTACAGGAAACTCATTGTAATGATGTTGAATCTCTCAAACTCAAGCGTCAATGGGTGGGCCAGGTTGTTTTTTCCCCTGCTGTTAATCGTAAGGGTGGTGTTGCCATCCTTTGCCACAAATCTTTGAACTTACAAATTGTATCAACTGAAAACGATACGAGTGGACAATGGGTAATACTTCACGCCACGGTTTATAATAAACTTGTTACTTTTTTTAACATACACGGGCCGGTTAAATCTGACCCTGATTTTTGGAACATTATTAAATTAAAATTATCTTCAATTACTAACCCTAATATTATTGTTGCTGGTGATTTCAACAATTGGCTCAACCCCTTTTCTGACAGGAAATCTGATAAACCAGATAAATCTCATAAAGCGTTTCAATCTGCTATTGCCTCTCGTCCACTCTATGATGCTTGGAAGACTAGTAATCCTGATGATTGTGAATTCACGTTCTATTCTAATGTTCATCATACTATGTCTCGTATTGACTATGTTTTAATTTCGAAACCTTTACTTCCCTCGCTCCAATCTTCTGAGATTGGCTCCATTTTTATTTCTGACCACGCCCCTGTTTCAGTTTCTCTTGATTTGTCCCTTACCACTTCTAAACATGCTAGATGGAGATTTAATAACTCCCTATTATCCAATAAAACTTTTATTTCAAAGGCTACTTCCTTTATACAAGAATTCTTTCACTTCAACAAATCAGGTGACACTTCTGTACACAACAACTGGGATGCCTTCAAGGCTTCGTTCAGAGATTTTACCATCACATACACTGCCAGAAAGAAAAAGTCACTGAACTCACAGTACCTTTCTTCCCTTAGTCATATTAAAACCCTTGAACATTCTTATTATACTTCCAAATCTCCTGCTCATCTTCGTGACCTCATCAAGGCTAAATCTGATCTAAACAAATTAGCTACAATTGATGCCTGTAACATTCTACTTAAAATCAAATCTAAATATCATGGGGGTCAGAACAAAGTGGGAAGAATGCTGGCCAATTATTTAAAAGTCAAATCAGAAAGGAAAACCATTGGTCCCATTCTCAACACCCTTAATAACACTCTACTACATTCCAATCCTGATATAGTTTCAGCATTTCAGACTTTTTATCATTCACTATATACGGAAGTCACTCATTCTACTGCAACCGATACTCAGTTATTTTTTGATGGTCTCCCTTCTCCTTGCCCTATTCCGGACGCTATGGCCCTCCTGGAAAAGGATATTACTCTTCAGGAGATTTCTGATGCAATTAAATCTTTAAAAAGAGCTAAGGCTCCTGGCCCTGATGGTTTTTCTATTGAACTTATATCCACTTTTTCATCCATATTTGCTCCACATTTACTTGCACTTTTTTCCTCCTTTTTCCTCCACTCTAAACCTGAAGGTTCTTTTCTTGATGCTCTTATCGTTATTCTCCCTAAACCTGACAAAGACCTCTCCCTTTGTCAAAACTACCGCCCAATCTCACGAATTAATTATGATTGCAACATTTTTGCAAAAATTCTTGCTTCTAGATTGAAAGGTGTTATCCCCTTACTTTTTGTACAATAGAGCTGTTATGACACCAATGTTTATACATAAATTCAACCCTTCTTCATCTCCTCTTTGTTGGTCCTGTCTCTCCTCCGATGGTACTCTTATCCCATTTGATATTCTATTGTCCCAATGTTAAAAAATTTTGGAAACTTATCTGGGCTAAATGTTCCAAGATTTTTCGCTTTTGTGTCCCCTTATCAATACAGAATGTGTTCCTTGGCTCCTTATCAGTTGATTTTCATGATACAGTGTTGAAATTGAAGTTGCTTGATCTTTTTATTGCTATTGCATTTAAAGTTATTCTTACCTGTTGGAAGGATAATTCCAAAATTTGTATGTTACAATGGTGGAATCTTATTTGTGACGAACATAGAATATCTATTGCTTCTTCTTTATCTTTACCCCAAAAAATTAAGTCTGATTTTCTTTGGTTACCTTTCACTACTCTTCTATCTTCATACCCATCTTTCCACTAATACTCATTTGACTATTATTCTTTCTTTCTTTTTCCTTTCCTCTCTCCTTCTTCTTTCTTTTTATTATTAAATTGTTTAATTAATTATAATCTAGATGGTACCCTAATCTTTCTCTTTTCTTTTTTTACTTACTCCATATAGTTGTAATTTATAGTTTCTCTAATGCATAGTTCGTATTTTTTGCTTCCTCTTACTGTGTATTCAAATATGTTACTCTTTCTTCTTGTGCCTAATTATATTCCTGGTACCTGTTTACTTACTCAATAAAAAATATTTAACTGAAAAAAAAGATTGATAAATTGGTACCACTGAGTTGGATATCAATGAATATCTTTGAAATCTGTAAATATGTAAATATCTGTTATTTAGTGCCAAAATATCCCAGGGGGTGATGCACGCTTTACAAATACATGCTATGGTATAAATATATTAGAAAGTGGACCCATCCAGAGGTGTGTCTCAGTGAAACCAGCGTAATGCACTGTAAATTAGGTTATCAACAAAAAGGTATTACAGAGGCACAGCCGTGCTTCTGCAGTTAAGGTTGACACCTCACTCTCTAGGATATCCCATTTTTGCATTCTTACTAACTTAGTGCCCATGTGACCAATTTGAACAAAACTAGCGGGGAGAAGCAGTGTTCAAAGTTCAAGTCATCAGCATGCAAAACAAAAAAAAAATATTAAGTAAGGTCCCAAAACTGGTAACTTGTTAAAATCCTATTAGTTTTCCCATGCCAAATAATTCGCCCAGCTGTTACTGAGATATAAGGCAAAATGTGAGCATAAAGTGCACATTATTCTTACAGGGTGGGCCTGCTCCTCAAGCATGTCTCTCCCAAGTCTGTCTGGCAGGGTGGGAACAAATGTAAAACCAAAGAGCCTTCACACCCAGTTCCTCATCTATCACTATGGGGTGGTTGGTTAAGATCTGGGGAGGGGTACCGTGCACTCATACCCTCTGCCTTGCCCAAGAATTGGAAGGCAATTTGAAGGTGCAATAAGGGTCGCTTACTACTGCCCTGTTGTTTTCACCCTCACACTCCCTTGCATTTCTGACATGCTGGGTGGTACTTTTTGGCCTCCAGCGCATTGGCCAAACGTGGTGGTCATTTGCAGCCCTTCAACACCCATCTTGCCCAAGAAAGTTTTGGAGGGGCACAGGAAATTCCTCACCTTGCCCAAAGGCAGAGTGTAAAGATATGTTCTCCCAATCCCTACCATGCCCCAGGGCATTTGGTGGAATATGTTTCCGTTCTGCATTGAGTAACTGTAGGAGGGGGAAATGACTAGGCTTTTCCACCTTAGGGTACGCTGAAATTGGCAGGTCATGGAGGGTTGGGGCAGCTCCCAGCTGTTCACAACACAAACTGGGAAAAGGGAGCTGGTAGCTTCCCTGAACAAAAACCAATTGCCCTTTGGCAAAGTGTGGAAAATAGGGGCACACACTACCCACCAGCTTTGGAAAAGGCAAGGGTAGTTATTTGAATACACCTTCACTCTGGGCTATGGTAGGGTGGAAGAAGGGGACGTATACTACCCTCTCCCTTGGTGAATGTGGGGTAGTCAAAAAATCCCACAACCTAGAGTGTCAACACTCACCCCTTCCACTGTACCCATTTTTAAATCTCTGCCGATGGTGGTGAACATAAACTAACTTCTTTAATTCCCCTAATGACTTTTGTACAGTTGTTTAGGCTCTGCTTTGCTCCCATATTGACTACAGGAATGCCCTACTTGCATGAATCCTGTAATCAAGTCTCATACCACTTGAATTACCTGCCACCAGAAATTCTTAGAACATGTGATTTGACCACACCAATCATCTTCTCATCTTCCTTTCCTGGCTACCTCTTGAGACAAGAATCACTTTCAAAATAGCTTGTATCCCTGCAACATCAACCTTTCAGGCGAAACATTAATTAAATATATGAAGAATGCATCACTGCATGCTCCTGAACACTTCTTACATACCTCAGTACACCACTGTTACTCATTGATGGCCAACATCACATGCCACACACAACAGCATATTGAGAAGACTGTTCATGCAAACATCAAGTGTTGCTTGCTTTACTTACCTGTCACCCATCAGCAAACAATACCAGCAAAACAACTGACCGGGTCGTTCTAGAATTTCCTCATGAATGAACTTCATGAGAACCTGTCATCCATTTCAGCACTGTCCAACCCTAACATCAAAAGTTAAACCCTGCACCTCAACTTTAACCATGTCTCCAGAAGAATGCAGATACCTACGCCTGGTATCTGTTTCAATGATGTCATCCTTAATATGTCACATCGTATACGAGCAACAGACCCCAGCTCATCCAAAGTAACTCCCCCAGCTCCATGCAAATCCTCAGACCCTGTAATGAGGCCTAAAGTTCCATTCTGTCACTAATCATGTTTAACCAGCACATGGAGCCACTTGGAGCTCTGCTCGCTGAAACAGATACAAAAATCAAACAAAATCAGGTCAACATTCAGCTGTACCTAAAGTTCACCTCTAACCGTGACATTAACCAGCTGCATGTTGTCTTGCCATATTTCAGGCATTGGTGTCAAAGGCTGACCAGAAAGGCAGATTTTAAACTCATTCCTAAAGAGAGCAGTCAACTTTCAAAGTTGTCCCTCACTGCTGAATCTTGACAGCTTCAGTACATGGGTGTTAAACATGTATATTGAGTTTTAAATATCGTTTGGCCACAATATGATGGTCAAAATATTTTGACCTCAAACATATTGTAGGACATACAGTACAAGGAAAGTATCTTGTTTTTTATATATGTTAATAATATTGATGTTTAAAATATTGTGGTATTTAATATAGTTTGTTTTAATGTTGTAATTTGAATTTTATTAATATATATTTAATATAGACACATTTGTTTAAAGAATTGTTTTGCTTTGTGTAGTTTTTTTCAATGTTCTTTTTCGGGGTTAGATACAATTTGTTATGGGTTGTGAGTTATTTTGGGGGCTAGGGAGGAGAATGTTTTTTTAAAAACATATTTAAATATTGCTAATTTCTTATCTTTTTTTGGAAATTATTAATTTTTATTTGTTTCAATCAATCAGGGGAATTGTAATCGCACTACTGACCCGTGAGGGTCTCAAGGCGCTGGGAGGTGGGGGGGGTCAGCAGTTCCGTATCAGTCGAAGAGCCAGGTCTTCAGTGCCTTCCTGAAGGTGTTCAGGGTGGGGGCACGTCTGATGTCGATGGGGAGTTCGTTCCAGGTCCTGGCCGCGATGCAGGAGAAGGATCTTCCCCCTGTTCTGGCTCTGCGGATGCGCGGAGTTTCGGCAAGGTGGAGGTTGGTGGAGCGGAGGTTTCGTTTGGGTACGTGGAGGGTGATTCTGTTGTTGAGGTATTGGGGTCCGGTGTTATGTAGGCATTTGTAGGTGTAGGTGAGAATCTTGAAGGTGACTCTTTTCTCGACGGGGAGCCAGTGGAGCTTACGCAGGTGTTGGCTGATGTGTTCGTGTCGGGGGATACCGAGGACAAGACTGGCGGCGGTGTTCTGTATCCTCTGGAGCTTGCAGAGTAGAGACTTGTTGACGCCGGTGTAGAGGGTGTTTCCGTAGTCCAGCCTGCTGGTGATGAGTGCGTGGGTGACTGTTTTCCTTGCCTCGGGGGGGATCCATTTGAATGTCTTGCGGAGGATGCAGAGGGTGTTGAAACAACTGGAGGTGACGGCGTTGACCTGTCGATTCATGGAGAGGGAGGAGTCGAGTATGATGCCGAGGTTCTTGGCGTGGTCCATGGGGGTCGGGGGGGTGCAGAGGGCGGTGGTCCACCAGGAGTTGTATAACATAATCCGAAAAGGGGCAGAACTCTGCCCCAACCAAATGCACAGCTAAAGTCGCTTGTAGGCAGTCATCTTTTTCAAACAAATTTCTCCATGTATTCCAACTTTATCCATGTTTTCAACACTGTAGTTAAACTTATTATCAACATTTTTTCTCTCTCTCGCCACACGTGGAGTGGTGCTTGCCAATTTTCATAATTTCTGATGATTCTGCTGGGCCATCCGAACCTCTAGCAAAAACCACGAATGATGCAAATTCGTCTGAGGCAGTGTTATTTATTTGAAAAAACCCAATGCATTTCGGGCAACTGGGTGCCCTTCGTCAGGGGTCACTACAATGACAAGTAAAAAAGCAAATATAACCATATTGCACCTCTCATTACATAAATATTCATACCTTGATATACAGTTAATTTAAATGCTCAACGTAATTTAACATGCTTGATAAAGAATGCTTACGACTACAGAATATATCCGAAAACTGAAAGCTGACGGGATTCTAACCCTTTCTCCCGTGATGTTGTTTCTCTCAACCACACGACTCCTAAACCCAACCATCTGCTTTCTTGTATTGATGTGTCACGTACACTATGTATTAATTCATTCTACTACACCCACCTGTCCCACTGGACTGTAACCAGCATTCCCCTTCATCCTCGCAATATCTCATTCACCCCGACCCCATTTGTAATGACCAACTTCATACACTCCCGCCTCAATATGCTTTCATCCACCCGCTTTTAGCCACCTATCCAACCACACTCACAACTTAGCACACACAGTGTTATAACATACTCACTTTTCTTGTGAATCCACCAGGAGTTGTCCCATGCCGAAGGGGTGGTTCCGAGGACGAGGACTTCCGTCTTCTCTGAGTTCAGTTTTAGGCAGCTGTTGCTCATCCAGGCTGCGACGTCCTGCATTCCTTCCTGGAAGTTGAGTCTGTTGGTGGTGGGGTCCTTGGTGAGGGAGAGGATCAGCTGGGTGTCGTCGGCGTAGGAGACTATGCTGAGGCTGTGCTTTCGGACGATGGCGGCGAGGGGCGCCATGTAGATGTTGAAAAGGGTTGGGCTGAGAGATGATCCCTGTGGGACTCTGCAGTTGGTTTCCGTGGGTTTGGGGAGGAAGGGTGGCAGTCTGATCCTTTGGCTCCTGCTGGTGAGGAACAATCTGATCCAGTCGAGGGCGGTGCCTTGAATGCCAGCATTGTGTAGTCTGGCTGCGAGTGTGCGGTAGAAGACGGTTTCGAAAGCTGCTGATAGGTCGAGTAGAATCAGGGCCGCGGTGTGGCCCTGGTCGTGGAGGGCTCGGATGTCATCGGTGGCGGCAAGTAGGGCGGTCTCGGTGCTGTCGTTGCTTCGGAATCAGGATTGGGAAGGGTCGAGGATGGCGTTGTCTTCGATGAACCTTGCCTATTCTGCGTTGACTGTCTTCTCGGCGACTTTGGCTGCAGAAGGGAGGAGCGAGATAGGCCGGTAGTTCCTGAGGTCAGTCGGGTCTACTGAGGGTTTTTTGAGTAGGGGGCCTGACTTCTGCGCGTTTCCAGTCGTCGGGAAAGGAGCCGATCTCGAAGGTGTTGTTGATGGTGCGTTGCAACACGGGTGCGATGGTGGTGGCCGTTCTGTGGTATATGTAGGGTGGGCAGGGGTCTGTAGGGGCCCCGGAGTGAATGCCTTTCATGGTCGCCCCGGTCTCCTCTGTCGTGATCGGTGTCCAGGTGGAGATGGTGGTTTGGCTGGTGTTGCCGCCAGGCGGGCTGACTGTGGGGTCCGGCGTGTGGCTGTTGAAGTTGTCATAGAGGTTCTTTATCTCCAGGTGGAAGTAGGATCCGAGTTTGTCGCAGAGGTCCTGGGAGGGGGTGATGTCCGTGGCTTCACTGCGGGGTTTGGTGAATTCCTGGATGACGCTGAAAAGTTCCTTGGAGTAGCTGGAGTTGGCGAGGATTCTGTTGTGGATGAATGCCCTTTAGGTGGTTCTGATGCGTTGATGGTATTCCGTCATAGCGTCTTTAAAGGTGGTGTAGTTCCCGGGGGTCTTGCTGTTTCTCCAGTTCTTCTCCAGGCGTCTGCAGGTGCGTCTGGTTTCTTGGAGGTCGGTGGTGAACCAGGCGGCTTTCCTGGGGCGTTGCTTGTCGGGGTTCCGCAGCGGGGCGAGTTTGTCCGCGCAGTTGGTGATCCAAGTGTGGAATTCCATGGCCTCGAGGTTGGCATCGGTTGCCGCTGAGGTGGTGTTGCCGTTGAGGGTGGAGGGGAGTTGTTCCTCGGTGACTCTGCTCCAGTTCCTACGCGGGGGCTTGGAGCAGGTTCAGATGGCTTGGGTTTATTGACGAGGAAGTGTACGCAGTGGTGGTCGGTCCAAGGGGGCTGCGTGGTGTGGCTGAAGTAAACGCTGTTGCCTCCAGCGAAGATGGGGTCAAGAGTGTGTCCCGCCTTGTGGGTCGGTGTGGTGACGAGTTGTTTCAGTCCGATGTTGGGGAGGTTGCACGGAGGGTGGCGGTGTTGGGGTCGTTGAGGTTGTCGAGGTGGAAGTTCAGGTCTACGATGAGTATGTAGTCCGTAGCGGCGATGGCGTGGAGTGCGATGAGGTCGGTGATGGTGTTGGCGAAGAGTGCTCGGGGGCCGGGAGTTCTGTAGGCGAGGGTGCCGCAGAGTGTGGAGTTAGGGCTTGTCTGGACCTGGAAATGCAGGTGTTCGGAGGCGGGGAAGTTTTCGCTGGAGGTGGAGGGAGTCTTTGTGCGCGATGGCGATGCCTCCTCCCGGGTGGTTGGGGCGGTCCTTCCTCTGGATTTTGTATCCGGCTGGGATGGTGATGGCAACGTTGGGGGCCGAGGAGGCGCTGGTCCAGGTTTCCGTGAAGAAGGCGATGTCGGGTGAGAGCGAGTCCAGGAGGTTCCAGATTTCCACGGCGTGTCGGTGCAAGGAGCGCACGTTGAGGAGGATGCAGCTCAGGGCGTCGGGGGATTTGGCAGCTGGAGTGGTGGTGAAGGCCACCACTCCACCACTCCACCGATCCAACAATATAATTGTTTAAATTATATTTTACAGTTGTGCTATTTTTAAGTTGTTTTGGGAAGGTTCACATGTAATTTTGGTATTTGTTCTTTTATGTTTTTACATACAATGTGATACATTTGAGGGGATTGTATTTGGATGGATAGTGTTGTATTCATACATGATTTAAAAATATATTTTAAAATTTAAAATGAGTTAAAATGTTATGAATTATTTTACAGGTTTTGAGATTTATTGGGGGATTGGGTAGGTAGTGCTTTAAAGTTTGATAAATTTGAATTTTTAAAAATTATCTGAGGTCATTTTTGATTATTGACTTTCATATTTAATTTTTTTTTTTTAAATGAGTTAGACTGGGGGGTTTACATTTTGATTTTCTGTAATGTAATTGTTTATTATTTATTTTATTAATTACATTTTTGGTATATTTGTGTTTGTAACTGATTTATTTTGAAAAAAAAGAAATGAATTATTTGTTGATGAAATACTGAATTTAACAACTCCTCTCGTATTTCTACATTAAAGTATGAGGCCTAGTCACAAAGGCATTTTGGAGTATGTAAAAATGTATTCCTTTAGTACTCTTTTATGTACTCTTATACGTGTTTGTGAATTGCCCCAAAAAGCCAATCTATCTATTAGTAAAAGTGCAAAGAGGACACAGTCCCTCGTATTTGTAATAATTCTATGTGACTATACCCTGAGTATTCAGTGTTATCCCTATTTTAAATATTTTGGGGCTGATTCAAAAAAGGCATGTAAGAGAACATACAAGAGTACCACAGGAGTATTTATACATACTCCAAAATGGTTTTGCGAGTAGGCCCTTTTTACTTTAATTAGATAATCACTTTTGGCCCCATGGCAATTTGTCCACTTTTCCAGTGGTTGTTGGGCTGTTGTTAGACTATTAATTCCACCCCGATTTATGCACTTTTCCCAATGATTGTTGGGTTCGAGTTAAACTTGTAAATCACACCTCCTTTAAATATGCACTTCCCTAGTTTTGTGGGACTGGAGAAAGCATAGTAAATTTGCCTACTCCATAAAAAAGTATGCAATGTTTCCAGTCTTTGTCAGGCTGGAGTTAGAGAATAGTATAGTTTACACCTCAGATTATGAATTTCTTCAATCTTTCTTTGGCTGGAGGTTGAACAGTAAATTTGAAACCCTGAAAATTAAAGCAATATCTCAAATGCTTGGGCTGGAGTTAGAATAGGAAAGCCTGAACTTTGACAATGTTTGTCTGGCTGGAGTTAGAATAGTAAATCTTACACCCTTTTTGTATGCACTTTTGCTATTGTTTTGTTGGACAGGAGGAAGAATATTAAAAGCCTTATTGAGACTTTGGCGGTCCTCCTGCGGCACCGCCACTGCTTCGTCCGCAGCAGGACTGCCAAGGCCATGGTGCGCCCGCCAGCTGGATTCAAAGTTGAATCCAGGTCGGGCGGGCGGGACTGCGGCGGTCCCACGGTGGCGGCTGTGTCAGGCCCATAGAAGAACCTTCGCAGCAGTTCGCCGCAGTGACAGCGCTGCATGCATCTCCAGGCCCAGATCCGGGAGGGTGCCCTGAAAATGGCGGTGAAAAGGCAACTCGTAATATGCTCAGTGGTGCCGGCAGTGGCACCGCCAGCATATTCAGGCCGGCTTCAGAGCTCCGGCCTAGCGGGATCCTTGATCGCATGTTGTGCCCCCCTGTAAGTAGAAAAGTGAATCTCACCACATTGATTTATGAATTGTCTCTAATGTTTGTTAGATTGGGGTTAGAATACAAAGTTTGGCTCACATTTATGTACATTTTCCAATGTTTGTGTGGATGGAGTTCGAAAGGTTTGAGATCCTCCTCCACCTATGCATTTTCACTAGTGTGTGTAGGAGTGCAAGCAATATCGCAAATTACCAACTTTCAGTCTTACTGTGTTTTGATTATTTTAAACTGATTTGAATTTTAAAGTGATTCTGTAAATGTGTATGTAATTTTTGAAAGAATTTTGCATTGTTTTAAGAACGAAGAAATAAATATTTTATTGATTATACTATTTGAGTAAACTATGTATCTACTTATGAATATGAATATTTCATTTACATTGTTATATTGATTGTAAATTATATATTTTATAATGTTATTGATTTGGTTTTAAGTAAATTAATAGCCATTCACATAAGTAAATGTTATAAATATGCACATTTATTGAAACAGTATTTTATATTTTAAGATCAAATTAATTATATCAAAAAGTGGCATAATATTTGAGTAATTAATCTAATATTTATATATTCTTTTACAAAATATGATGCATGCATTTTAATTTGGAGATAATGTTTGCATAGTTAAAATTGTAAGGAACCTTTTAGTTTTTATGTTATAAAGTTGAAAAATATTATATTTTCAATAAATAAACTTATTTTTAAATGATATCCCAAATGAAAATATTTTTAAAATAAATACATTTTTAAATATATTTAAATACTTTTTTTTTATAGTAGATATGTTGGTGTATTGTCACTTTTTCAAATACTTGGAAACTATTTTATGTTAGTCCATATTGTTGTACTTATTACATTTCTTATGTTGATATTTTTGTAGTCAATGTTATTGCCATTTGCATGTTAGGAATGTAATGTCGATATTTTTAAATCGATATTTTTACATCAATATTTTTGTACCAGCATGTATTTCTGGCTCATATTGTGATATACAATCCCGTCCATGATTAGTCATCAGTGCCAAACTTTTACAAGAAAACCAATCTTTGCTTCAAAATTTCCACTGAATAAAAGACAAAAAATGGATAGAGCCAACTTACACCTACTCCCCAGAATGACAGTCTCTCTACATGAATTGTAATTTACAAAAGCTGTTCAAGCCGTGGGACTACGTCATCTTTACTGTGAAAGCTTCTTAGCAATGTGACATCCCTGAAACACAGCTACTCCCCTGAAGCGCGCATTTCAAGTCACAGTCAGCATGATCTAATGTCTTTGTCAGTATAACAGAATCACTCCCACCCTCAGAAAACTCAGATGGCTCACTCAGCCAGCCCTCATCACCTTGAAGACCTGCTGCATCATGCACAATGTATTCAAATGTACTATCCCAATGTACCTTTGTTATAAAGCGCAGACGCTGGTGAAAGGTTCAAATAAGTTCTTTATAGAGAGCATCCCATCCAGGACCATCCAGCTTCCAAGTTCAGGTACATCTGATCACGTAGAATCTACATGACATCAATAGCATAGAACTATTCACATTCTACACTCCACAACTGGTACCAGAGCTTTCTCAGATAGCTACACATCTCCTAGATACCACAACCTTGCTACCAAGATTAAGAGCTCCAGAGGCTCTCACAACACCCAAAGAAACAGCACCACAACAGTGGAAACAAGCATTGGCATAGCCAATAGGTCTCGCCTTTGGGACCTTATAAGTGTTTAGCCATGCAACAGTTGATGTTGTTGCACCAAGGATATTGTGCTGGATAACTAAACACTTATAAGGTCCCAAAGGCGAGACCTATTGGCTATGCCAATGCTTGTTTTTTGTAGGCACGGAGAGATTAAATGATTTGCCCACAATCACCGGATGGTGAGCCGACACCGAGGCTCAAACCTGGTTCCCAAGCTCCAAAAACGGCAGTTTAGCCGTAAGGAAACATCCTCTCCCCTCACCCTCTTTGCAGCAACAGAAACAAAAGTGCTCTTTCACGCTCCTGGTTTTCCAGTCCAGATCGCATAACAAGGAACAGAGACAGCGTTGGCTCCTTCGTAAGGGAGGAGGTAAGTGGGGCGTAACGCTTTTGATTTCTCAATAAATTTCCAGGGACAGCATTCGAAGAGCTGGTAGTTACTGTCCGTCCTGCCCATGCCAGTCTGTCATCACTGCACTGCACTGTGTCGCTCCCTCTCTTTTACCATTCACCTGCCGCTGCTTCCACGTTTGGGTGCTCCCTGCAGTTTGATGGCTTCGAAGATAAGGTGTTAATTCACTAAGACGAGTCAATGCCTTTCTAGAATGTTTTGGGAGGACTCCCTATGGGTCTGACCTTAAGATCGCAGAAGAGGGTGAACGACCTTGAGGAAACAAACATTACCCCATCCGCTGTTAAACCAGTAGGATTTTGGAGGTGTTATTTATGTTTCTTTACTTGATTCTTTAACTGAATTCAAAAGTAGCCACAGTGACTTCCATATCTATATCAGAGGTTTTCATTTAAGGCTCGTGTAATGTGCACCAACAGCACAATCACCTTCTCATGTACAAAACATGCGGAATATACTTTGTAGAGTCAATCGCGACAACATGAAGTTAAACTACTGCCCGCAAAGATGTGTTTTGCTTTCTGAAACTTGTAATGATATGGTTTCTACAGTGAACAGAACGATGCCACCAAACCACCCAGGAAACTCTGCATTAATATTACACAGAAGAGAAGTACATGATATTCATCTTAGAACGTTCAAAAGGCGTTTCAGATTCCAACTGAGGTCCCTGCAAGAATGATGCTTTATTTAGTGAGGCTTGCAGGTACTGTGATAAGTACTCAAATGTTAGAATTACAAGCAGGGGTATTCCCATTAGGGTGAATGGCTTTATTGCCTTTTATTAAGGGGGTTATGAGAGGTGTTGTGCTCGCTGCAACAGCGCCGCATAATTAGACCTATTATGTACAGCGCTTATACACTGCAGAAGCGTGTCATGAAGCAGCACCTACAAAATAAGTCACTAATATTCCCGCACCTCTCCCTTGAGGTACACGTCAATTGATTTTCCAAATGTACCGTACTAGGGCGGGGAGGAGGGAGCATTTGTTGCGATGGCTGCACTGACACCTAAGAAGGCAAAACATCTCACTAGGAGGCGCCCTGACATGTTTCACATATTTACTTGAAACGATCATAAGAGGAGGGGGTCAGGATCGAACCTGCGTCCTTAGGAGCGAACAGCTCCGAGTACTCTTCGTAAACCAGCCTCCTTCCTTTGTGGACCGCTCCCTCTGCCTCCTGGAGGCAGGCGATTCCTGCCTTCTTCTTCTGTTGGCCCTTGCGGCCGCCTTCAGTACAGTCAAGCAGTGCAAACATGGGCCACGTCCAAAGTACGATCTATGTCATAAGGCCATGCATGTTTTTATTTCCCCCAAAGCTGGAAGATTTGTGGTTTATTTTTTCACATCATCTAACCACAGAACATGGAGCCTTAAGCTTTTGATACCAGCAGCCGGTAAAGAAAAGTTTATAATGACCGGTTAACCGCAGCAGGCTACTAGACATTCTCAGGAACTTGTAATTTATTCTGTCAATCAATACATCTGAGTCTACCATAAACGAGCAAAGGCAATATAATATCCGAGAAACATCACCAATTTTAGAAATCTCAAAAGGGAGGTTATCCTCTCAGGTATTTCCTTCCAAACATATTGTCTTTTTCGTTTCTGCACATGACAGCTAACTGACAAACACGAAAAATGTCTAATGCGGAAACCAGGAAACTACTCAGGGGATATCCCCTCACAATTGTTGGACACACAACATCTCTGCTGCAGATGGCTTTTTTCTGTAAGATATTTTAAAATTCTGCCTCTGTGTGACCAACTAAATAAGCCACGACAGATTCACTGTCCCGCCTCTCCTTGCTGCCATTTTTTTTATTCCAGCTTTTTTGCAGATTTATATAGCGCAAACTCGACCCGAAGGTATTGGAGCGCTATACATGAGCACCGGTTACTACACAAGGACACAATTAATTTCCCCAAAATTTTTTTTTGGTAGGCACGGGGAGATTAAGTGGTTTGCCCAGAATCACAGGATGTGGACGCGACCCCGAGGCTTGAACCTTGGTTTGCAGCACCAAAGTCGGCAGCTCTAGCCGTCAGACCACATTCTCTCAGCTCTGAGAGTAACCATATTACCACCACCACCACAGTGAACGTTAATATGAACTCCGACTCCAATGTTTACACTGCAACATTTCAGCAGCAGAAAGAAAAATGTCCCTGCGGCGTCTTCCTCCAACGCAGAAACATTTCACTTTCTGCAGCAGGTTTCCCTGAGGCCACCAACTCCGCCGAATTCACAGTAAATTCCCGAAGCGAGCCCGAGTGCCTTTGTAACGTGACCCTTCTCTTGCCCGGGCATGCAGGGGGGCCCGGGGATGCAGACCCTCGAGGAAGGGCCGCCTGGTGAAGACTTTACACAACTCAACATTTCTCAGCAGTCTCACGAAGACGAGTGCTATTGTGTGCAAGGGCTACCACCGCCTACGAAGAGAAGGGCGCCAGAAAGAGATGGACGTTCATCACCCTCGACCCGTTTACAAACACACCTGCTAGACAGTCGAATAAATCCTGGAGCTTGCGCCAGATGCTGCAGCAGCCCCTAGTGACTGCGAACATTCACCTTTCAAACTGCACGGATTTGCGCAGGACATTTCAACGTCGGGCAGCCACCAGTCAAAAAAAGCTGACCAGACGCTCGTGCGTCATGGCCTTTTCCCCGCACGGCCGGCATGTGTTTCCAATTATCGCGCACACGTCTGGGCACGATAATGGGAAACAGATGTCGGCCCTTCGCGCGTAACCGCCCGAAAAAGGCCACGACGCACGAGCGTGTGGTCAGCTTTTGAAACCCCCTAACATAAAGTCTTCGCCTAGCAGCGCTTGCGCGCTACTCGAGGCTCGACCTAAAAATGAGAGGGCAGAAAGGATAAGACAAGCTGAAATGCCTTCTTCTGCTATGCACAGAGGTTCGGGAATGAATATCAGTCGATACTTCGCGTACAGTACATCAGGAGTCATTACTTTGAGGTAAGTATAACAGGAATACCTTTACATCACCTTTATTTACATCGGTAGTGCCTTTACTTCGCAACATTATCGGTAAGTGTTTTTTATTATTTTATTTTACCACATATAAAGATGTGTGTATATACATATATGCATACATATATACATGTAATTTAGAAATATAATGATATACAAGTTTATATATTTTTTAATGTATTTTACATAATATTTAATCATATTATATCTATTTAAGTAATGCATATCTATTGTTTAGTTTAATTTAGTTTTAATGTGAATACTCATTTACTAAAGTGTTAATTTTTCTTTCAAAAAGATCACAAAGTGCTTTATGTACTAAGCAAAGAGATTCAACTAAAGTCCTTTTACCTTCAAAGGTGGTGAATGCAAAGAGGCCAAAACAGAAGAATCACTGTCAGTCCTTTTCAGTCCAGAAAGCAGTCAAAGCTCTGGATTCTGGACCAGTTATATAATGCATTACAAAAGACTATGGGGCCGATTACGACGTTTCTGGCATTGCAAGGCTGTTGTTTGGCATGTTGTATGTGAGTTTGTATCGTGTGCATTCCCAGAGTCGTGAGTTGCATGACTGTGGAGTTGAAGTGGTGGTGTGTTCATTTGGTACTTACCAACGAGCGATGCATTCCCATAGGTGGCATCCTGAAAGCGCAGGTTGATGATGTGACTGTCGGAAGATGAAGGAATCATGCACACTGCCTGGGTAGTTGGCGATGACATTGGTGAAGAGTCCCAGGTAGTCCACTATTGCCTGCACATTGATGGAATGCGTGGGCTTCCTGTTGCGGTAATTGTGTGCAGTGGCAGCAGGGGGCACAAGGAGTACATGTGTGCAGTCGATTGCCCCCAACACGTGCGAAGCCAGCTATGGCGTAGAAACCTTGTCATCTCCAGCTGTTCCTGCGCAGTGTGTGGGAAGTAAAGGTGCTGTGTTACCAAGTTGATGATGGCATCCAAGACAGGTGAGGAACTTGACAGGGCTAGCTGTGAGACCCTCCGACTCTGCAGTTGTTGGTTGAAGGTACCAGAGGCCAACAGGTGCAAAAGCACAGCCAGCAGCTTTGTTCATGGAGGGATGTTGTTTGCTCCGCCGCTGTTGGTACCGTCAGCCCGTGGGCAATGATGGTCAGGAGGCGGAGGATGGTTGTCCTTTTGAGCCTGTAGTGGGCAATGACATCCTCTGGTGTTAAGTTCTGTGAGACTGGTGGGTTTTCTGAAGGTCCGCTGTCTTTGTTCAAGCTGCCTCTGTAGTCCGGGGGGGCCAGGAGGGGTGACGGGCCTGGGTGTGGTGGCGGGGGTGTTGTGCCTCTTGGGGCTCCGAGCTGCATGATCAGTAGCTCCATGGCATCTGTTGTTCTTCTTCAGGTGTACTCTGGTTCGGGCCTTGTATGGTGCAGGGTTGTCGTCCGACTTAACACCAGGTAAGAGCAGAGGTGTTGCAATCCCTGCTAACGTACGTTATAGCCTGTTTTGGGATCTTATCACCGATCTGGCTGGT